>CAMPDV010001300.1:0-119634 GCA_946699065.1 Loxodes magnus
AAAAATTCATGTAAAAACAGAGATAGTATTGGCGGATTTTAGAGCTAAGCTGAAAAAAAGGCTAAAAAATCAATAGGAAAAATAACGGTTTTACAACTAGCAAAGGTTATTCTGTGACCCAAGTTTTAAGGATTTTTATAAAGTGCTCAGATTTAGGCTTGCACAAAAAAGATCCAAGAGCATATGTTTATCTGCAAGATTTATTCTAGGATTGGTCTTAAAGCGATATACTGACATCAAGAATATCGTACCGGAACAAAAAACACGTCGAAAATAGATCGAAAGTAAAACTGTTTTTAAGTAAAAACTCTTAATTAATTTCAAATTAAAACAAATAGAAGAGAGACTCAATAAATTATCTTATATAATTAAGCAGTAGTCTAATAAAACTTAAGCAATGGATAACCTATGGCATTGGGAAGAAGTAAAAGTCGGTTTTCACCAATAAGCAGATAAAAATTTTATGATCTGATCTGATACGATAAGATAAAATGACACCTGATACGAAACTGGTAATAGTTCAAATAAACTTAAAATAAAGCAAAAAATGTAGTGAAATCTAGTCAAATATATTACTAGAGAAAATAGAATTAAGGACAGGATTATAAATAAATAACAGAAGTGAATAATATAAAAATTAGGAAAATGACAAAAGTATCTACAGTATGCATAATTTTAAAAGAGCAAATTGATTAGCAGAGTGAGATGAGGACAGAGTTGAAGAGAAAGAATAGGAATAAAGTTACCAACAATTTCAGAAGCAGCTTGAAGGTTTTTAAGCAATAATACATCTAGATTTAAATAAAATCGAGATGGCCTTATTATAGAAAGAATCACGTTAATCTATTGTAATTATTATTATATAATTTAATTTAAATATATGTCGGATTCTTTCCTTTGGGAGATTCTTGGAAGCACAACAAGGCAAAAGAACAAAGCACTGCTGAGGATTAACTTTAGTAGAAGAATCTAATATCGTAAGAGATTTCTCAATAAAGGATTCACAAAATTCACGAATTCTAATTGTAGAAAAGGTTAAAACTGCAAGCCTGTTTTGCATTTAGAGAAATAAACTTTAGAGATGTTAATAATAAAAAATTTGGCATAGTTGCATGCCAATGAGGTGCTATGTACTCTTTAATCCAATATTTTATGACGTAATTTTTCATTTTTATATGATTGTTTTTTCTTTTAATTTTTATATTTTTCAATTTCAAAAATTTGTAATAATTCTTATTCGACATAAATATATCAATCTTTTTGATTTCGTTTAGTCTCTATGGCTATAATATCTCATCTTATAAATAGTTAATCCATAATTTCTTAAATCTATGAACTTTCTACAATTATAGATTTAACTATTCTTACTTTTCATTAGTTACACATTCTTTTAATATTTTGATCTTGAACCATTTAAATAATTATCTTTCATTTTATCTTTTAAGAAATTTAAAATAAAGATAAAATTTTATCTAAGCGAAAGAAATATTTAACATAATCGAAAAAAAATGCAGTCATAAGTTTAAAATTTAAAGATCAATATTAAAACCTTTAAAAGCGGAAACCTAAAGAATACAATAATTCGAAAAATATTAAGCTTTACATCTAATTCATATCTATATTAAGCATGTCCTACTTCATTAAAATTTTATCCTATGAAAATATTTTATTTTTGGTTATTAAATTTAAGTTAAAGTTAAAAAGCTTTGTTAAAGCCTTAGTAGTCAGCCATCTGACCCATTCTATCAGCTTGTCTCTATTGTTTGTCTTGAATTCCTACTAGGCTTAGTTAGGCGGTGTAGCACTTCATTAGCGCACTATCCTTTAATATTCTGAATAATTTTGGTCTTACACTTAGTGTTCCTAATTATTTATCCAAGGATTAAGATTTGAATTAAAGAATTTTTTTATAAATTTTTCCACTTTATGTTAGATATATCCTTAATAGTTTTCTAAAAATATCTTATTTATTCTTTCTTTAAATTTCGCTTAGTTAGTAGCAGTATTTTCATTGGTGTTATTTATTGCACACTTAGCATTTTATTCTTCTTTTAAACTATTATTCCTGTAACACTTACTTAATTTAAATTTACTATTTATTTTAAATAAACGTTTACTGTTTATTTTAATTTGAGGCTTCATTTTCTATTTCCATAGGATCTGATTAATTCTGTTAAAACGAAAATGGCGTAACCTGAATTTATTATTAAATTTAAAGAATTCTTTGTTCCAGTTTGTTTTCTATTTCTTATAATGATTAATATTGTTTCTCAAGTAAAGACGTTATTAGTTTTCTAATTTTTCTACTTTATCACTGAGGTATCTATTTTTAAACATAAACTCTTTTAATGACTTAGATAATATTTCTATTTGAGTTTGTGTCGGAAGTTTTTTTAGTTCTGGATTTCCAAGTGGTTAATGTTCGTCATATCAATCATATTTCTCACTTTCACTCATTGTAATTATTTCGTTTTTTTATTTTTTAGAGAATTTTCCTGTTTAAATGTTTTGTTCAAAGTTCTGTTATTTCTTAGAAGCCATTTTATATATATATTTAATAATTAACTTTACTTTTCAAAATTTATGAACATCTTTTATTGTAAAAATTTATTTTTAATCAAGATATCTTAGAGTCTTAAAAAAATCAGCATTCTTTCATCTTCAATTTATTTAACTTTTCTCCTGCTCCTTCATTTCCTTTTAAACATACAAGAATTAAAATCTAAAAGAAAGCAGCATTTTATCAAAGTTTTTAATCGAAAAGTTTAAATTTTTCAATTACTATCTTAGAATCAATTGCCATAAATCATAAAGCTTGAATATCCCTAAATCATTTCCAACTTATTATTGAATCTTTCCCTTAAGTGCTTATAATACTTAGATATCATTATTCAGTCAAATGTATCATATTCTGCGTATTTCAATTAAGAATGTCAATAAATAACAGACTTATATTTCCTTCCGAAAGTTTTAAGATTTGGTTCTCATTCTATATATGATAATAATTTCTCTTACATATTGCTTATTAAGTTTTGAATATATTATTTCTGGGAACTAAGACAATTTTGAAATTAATAGAATCTGGTTGTAGTAATTCCATTTATTCTTTGAATTAAATTTCCATAAAGCCAAGTTTGTATTTAGATTTTATTAAATTTTTGTTTATTTTTGTTACTTAAATCAATATTATAAAATTGAGACATCATCTTCACATTATTATAGTATTAGTAACTTTTTTTCAGTTATTTAAAAAATTCTTCATATTGTTGATTTGCTTTGATGATTGATGAAGTATTATATGCAATAATACACCAAGGTATGTGACTTATTTTTAAAGGGTTTCTATCTTTTAAATTTAAAAACTTAATTTAGCTTCTTTTTCTTCAAAAATTATATAAATAATGTTTAGAAATATTTACTTTTAAGCATGGTCATTTAAAGCTATGTTTGTTTATTAAAATTGTGCATGATTTTATTCAATTTAGATAGTAGAATTAAATAATCTGTTCATATTCTAATGCAAAACTGCTATCAAAGTTATTGCTCTTATATTCAAATAACTATGTTATTTCTTCTAAATATCAAATCACAATATCAAAGTACAATAAGGATATTATTGGTTCCTATAAGATTCCTTACATTACTTCATTATTGCACTGAAACTACTTTATTATTTTTTGTCTATAAGAAAATATGAATTTAAGTGATATAAATAGGTTATAAAGCTTTTATAATACCTAGAGGTATTTTAACCTCATAAGTTAATCGAAAAGTAATTTTTTCTCTATGAGATTGAAAACTTTTTCTATGTCTATCATTATTGCTATTAATTTAGTTTTCCTCTCTTTTCGTTTCGAAATAAATTTATTATTTACTTTTAATCCAAGTTTAGATGCTGGTCCTCTTCCTTTTTAAAATCCCTCTTGACTATAATGAAATAAATTTTAATATATCAAATTTTATAACCTTTTGTGAGGGTTTCATCCCATAATTTTAAAATTGTGCTAATGAGAGAAATTTAGTTTTTTGTTAATCAACTTTTTTTATTTTTGAAAAAGGGAATAATTGATTGAAATATTTATAAAATAAGGTATTCTTAGCATATTATTAGAAAGATTTAAGTTTTATAGTAGTATTTGTTTGATAATTAATTTTTAATTAATCTAGATTTGCTACTTTATATTAGTAATATACTTATATATTTAACTAGTCTCTCATTATTATTTTAGAAATTAATAACTCTGTTATTACTGAAATCTTTCTATTTTAATGTAAAATTTAGGAAGTTTATTAAAAACATAATTATACCATTATACAATAAAATAGTTTTTTATTTATTTATATTAATTTCTTTTTCTAGGACTTTATAATTTCTTAACTTATGTAAACATTATTTTCTAGTTTTCTTTGTAAATTTACTGTTTTTAATAAAAATCTAATAGATGTTAATAATCCAAAATTATATCATCAGATTAAAAAAATTATATGTTTTTATTTTTAAAAATAGCATAAAAATTATAAATTAGAGTCTTAATATATTTTATGCTTAGGATTGAAAAGAATAAAATTAATAGAATATATCAAAATTAATTGTCTAAAATATTAAATATATATAAATAATTAGGGAGAAGCAATCCTACAACTGAAAGTCATTTAAGATTTGGTACCAGGAAGTACTCATGGACAAAGAACCGAACAAGAATATTAGTAGGTGCCAAGAGAAGAAAAGACTGAAAAGATATCAAGTAATGCTAATAATGAAAGAAACCAAACACTAAGGTCTCTTAGGGAGCATTCCTATCATAGCCCTATAGAAGACAAGACTCATATAGGAATACTAGCGCTTTGGAAGGCTTCAACAAAAAAATTTTAACTTAAAAAATCTTTATTAAATAGCTGAGCGCCATTGAGGTTCTATGTGCTCTAATCTTATTTATTTAAAAAATTTAAAAGTGAAAATAAATATAAGATGAAACCATTTTCTTAGTCTTAAAAATTAAAAAATTAAATAATAAAAATTAAGCTAAATATATAAACTATAACTGAAATATTTTATTATTATTTTGAAAAACAATTGTAAAATGTTGGAATTGAAAATTTAAAGATTGAATTATTATGCTAAATTGATAAAAGATTAAATAATTTGATATATTCCTTTTTAAAATTATTTCAGTATAATTTTAAATATTTATCTTTATTTTCTTTAGAATTATTTAAATCAGATATCTGAAATAGAATTAAAGTTTCTAACAAAAGTATCTTTACTCTATTATCTAATTTTATAAATAGATCTATCATTTTTATTTCCTTTAAAAGATTTATAAGATTACATTTTTAATATTGTTCTTTTATTTTTAAGTAAACTCAATTTTAACACTTTACTTACAAAACATTTTTATTTTCCAAAAAATTTATTTTTATATCTAAAAGCACTTAAACATTTTAGAATATTAATGACTTATCAATGTAATTTGTATTATTTCATGCTGCTACTTATCTTTTATAAGATAGATAAGATAATTTACATAATCAAATAATCAAACTTTTATATGCTTTTGATATTTTACTAGTTCAAATTATTTTGCAGTTTAGAAATTTTAATTTTAAATTTAATGTGTAATAAACTTATTAATTTTGATATACTCTTCAGCCATGCTTTTGATAGAAAAGCATATAAGCATTTGAACATTTAGCATTATTACATCTTCCTGCATGTGAATCATTGAACTCATACCATTCTCCGTCCACTTTCGCGTAGGCATAATAGTGTCCACCTCCTACCGATCCAGAATGAATATTCACTGCATATAAATCATATTGAGTAGATTAAGAGTAACTCGATGGTAAAAATTCTTATAAATTCAATTCTAATGGATAATTAATACTCATATTATTTTTTATGACGTTATAGCCATTTTATATGAATCTCTTTATATAAACAATTAATATTTCAGGAACCTTATATAAGTTAATATTTTTCGTTCCATTTACTTGTTTTTTGCATACCTCGCAATAAAACTGGTTCATTCCTTCTAAATATTCTTCTTCTTATAAAAATTTGAAACAATCTTCAAGATTTACTTGTTGTGAAGTATTTTTTCTTTCTTGTGATTTGGGAATTTCTGCACAGAACATTTAGAAAGGATCAAAAGTTACTTATGCTTACTAGCATTAATCACATTTAATGGTTTATTTTAATTATCCATGCATTAAATCTACTATGAAAGATTTATTTCTTCTTAAATGTTTATCCCAACATTCTTAAGAAACTATTTCATCTGGTCTACCTTCACTAGGTATTCCTTAAATATAAGGTCTTTCTTTTATTTAATTTAGATCTTCGTGTAGAGCATCAAGTAAGAAGTTAATAAACTGTTGAGAATCATGTTGTCTTCCTGAAGTAAATAACGGAGCATATTGAATTAATGTTTATCTAAAGCTTCTTGGGTTATAAGCTCCTTGAGCTTTATAAGATGCATTGTTAACAATATTAGCGAACTCTCTAGTCATGACACCTCTAGTTCCAAATTTATTGGTTGTATTAAGATTATTTTTCCATTAATTATTCTTAAAGTATCCTACAAGAGGAGTAGTATGTAATAGACATTATAATCCAGAATTCATCCAACAAGTATTTCCTAGATTTTACATTCCTTAAAGACTTAATTATATATGAACAACTTAAGGCACTTGTGTTGCTTTTTTGTTTGTAATTTAAGATTATTAAACTTATAATAATAATTATTATTAGGAAAGTTTAGAATTTTCTTTATTATTTAGTTTTTCTATTTTTGTTTTATCCTACTCAGACTATTTTTAATATGCCTTTAGTTTTTTTTAGTTTTTTTACTTAGACAACTTTTTGTCTTTTTTAGACTAGTGATTGATATCTTTTGGTTAAGGTTTTGATTAATCTTTTTTTTATGATTCTAAATCATCAGAAGGATTAAGTCTAAATATCTACTGTTTAATATATTTTCCTACCTTTCACAGCGCTTATAAAATTTATTAGATTGATTTATTTGATACTAGGCAAACTATAAAGAAAGCTAGTACGATCAATAGATAAAAGCAAATATTGTCCCCAAAAAATTAAAATAATTTTCCTTCTTTCTAAGAAAAAAGTTTTTCAAACCAAAACATTTTTTATATTTGACTAGCGAAACTGAGTATTTAAAAGAGGATTTATAATATAATAGAAATTATTATTAAGAGAAACATAAATTCTTTAATAATTTATTATGTAAATGCTTTCTAAATATAAATCAATCAATATCTATAAATCTCAGAAGGAAAAGATACAGTTATATAATCGTATCTGCTTTGAATTTAATTTTAGTTAGAAAGATGAAAAGAGGTAAATAAGGAAAATTAAATTCGTAATTAAGTAAAAATATAGGAAAATGTAGCTAATATGGAAATTATCTTTAGATGATGATATTAGATAAGTTTTTCTCAGTAAGATTGAATAAATAAGATTTTTTATTTTCTAAACTAAATAAATTATAAATAAATTAAGAGAAATTAATAAATAGTAGAATCAATAAAAGAAGAAATAAAAATAGAAATATTAGAATACCAAAGAAAATATTTATGTATATGGTTATTCGAATATAAAGTAAATATTTTGGATTTAAATTAAATTTATTGCTCAGAATGGAATGATTCACAGATTTATAGAGCATAAGAGAGCTTTTAAGTCTTATAGAAGTTTAAGATTTAATCAATATCTATATAGCTTTAAGAGAATTTTTATATTTTATAATAATAATAAAATGGAAGGAGGTTTCATTAAGATTTTTACACTATTTCCCCAAAGCATGAAAGAAAACCAAAATATTTCTTCCTTATGTTAAGTTTTAATTTATAATAGCCCAATCTTTGTATTCAATATTAAATTAAGTAAAAGAAAAGACAGGACATTAGCCAACCAACTCTTCCATCTTCTCCTCTCAGAAAGTCAGCCAAAAATAAAAATTTCTATAACTTAAATTGAATTCCTCCCAAAAAGCAAAAAAATTCGGAGGAAAAGATCAATATAAAAAATTTTACTTCAAGCAGAGATTGAAGTGGTCTTATCAAAGATTAAATTCTTGAATTTTAGTTGAAGCAGGATAAAAAAATTGCAGAAGGTCTCAAGAAGGGATTTTAGTAGGCTCCATAGATAAAGGAGCAAAAGCCAGGGACTTCTAATTCTTCATCCACCACATCTCTTTAGTAAAATAATAATTTTCTTAATCTTAATAACCTCCAACAGTAGAAAACTAAAGACAATCTTAAATAAAATAAGAACTTAAATAAACAGAAACAGAACAAAACGAATAATAAAATGACTTTCTTCCTAAACCAAGACTAAGTAACTATATGAAATCCGATAATGCTAAAACAGAAAAATGAAGAATAATACTAATTGAAACTCTTTTGAAATTTTTTCGAATTCTGTAAGAAGAAGTCAAAATATTAAGGTAAGAAAACAAAAAATTATTTGAAAAAAAGATAAAAACTGAACAAAAATTAGTCAAATAAGAAATCAAAGTAAAGCAACTTGGACAAAAAGACCAGAATCTTTAATCTAAGAAATAAAAATGGAAGTAGAAGACGATAGGCAAATAGAAGCAACTAATATTAGGAGGATTATCAAGAGATATTACCTGTGCTAATCAAGTTTCCATAATTACAAGAGATGCAAGATATACAAGGAATAGATGAAGAGAAACACCGAAGGGTATGAAGAAAATTAACAAGAATTTTTCTGATGATGGATGGAAGAATTTACAGAAAGAGAATTTTCCAATCGCGTTCCAGAACTCCAAAAAAACAGGTGACCCAAACTTTTATTTTAAGCCTCAAGGAGCGATCATTGGCTGGCAGTGAAAATGAGGTTGATATTCCTCAAAATCGCAAACACTTAATTTAGTTTATTATTATTAGTAGAAGCAGAATTTCAAAATAATGTTTTGATGAATTAGAGCAGTCTTGGATTTGAAAAATAATTTAGAATAACTTCAAAATAACATTGGCTTTCACACTAAGGATGTAAATATACATATTCCTTTTAATTCCAATTAGAATATGAAACTAAGATGAAAGAACTAAATCAAGATTTATGAGTAATATATTAGCAAAGAGAAAATATTTAATAAAACAATAAAAAATAAATCAAAAAGCAAGAGTGAAGAAAATAGAATCAGCTTTACCGCAACTGATTTAACAAAAATCCTAATAATTTGGCAAATCAATTTAGATGGAATTTAAAAAAGTGCAAATCAGATTAAAGACTTTCAAAAAGAAATTCTGCGTATGTATTAGCACAAGACACAAAAAAAATGGAAGTCTTCAAAAAAGGGTTTCTATACCACCTCCTCGAAGAAGAAGAGGAAACTAGAAGCAAATCTCGGACAGTCTTCTTACACTTAACCTTAAACCTTTTCTTAATAATCTTAGAAACCTGGAATATAATAGAACTATGAAAAAAAGAAACAGACTCAGAAAAGCACTCATATGCTTACTCCAATGTCGGAGGAGAAGCCTAGAAAACAGACGAAGACTGATTTACACTAGGAGGTCTCATCTTTTAATTGTTATTAATTTTTTTCTATTTCTTCGTGAGTATGATGTCTTAATCCTGGCATTTTTTTCATGATTTTTTTATAAAAAATTAGTATGATTAGTCATTTCTTTTAGCTATAAATTCAATTTTTTAATTTTATTTTAATCCTATTTTTAATTAAAGTCAGGAGATTTTAAAAAACTAGTCAGAAAAATTTAAGAAATAAATTCTTTAAAAATATCTAAATTATTTCGATTTGCTTTGAATGCTTGAGGACAATTAAGCTCTCGCATTGCTGCTTTCTCTAATCAGCTTCTTTATGGACAAAAGAGATAATTTATTTATCTTTTTCTTTAAACAGAGACAATCTTGAGTAATGAATCCATGCTCCATAATCTTAGACTTTAAGTTTTCGCCAAAGCTGGATAATCTTTCAGACACTTTCCCTTCAAGATCTTGAATCTAGCCAGGTAGCTCTCTAATTTAGAGCTTTAATCAGACAATTAAAAATCTAGCTGCTTTCTATCTTCTGATTTTAAAATAATTTGAATTATATAATTCTTCTAATTGTTTATAGTTTTAATTTCTGATAGAAAAATTATAATTTATTTAAAATAAGCAAACTAAAAATAATATTAACTTAATTTAATTTTTTCCAGTTTTATTTACAAAGAATAATTTTATAAAAGTAATAATTTTAAATTTTATTTAATTAAAATCAAAAATTTACTAAAATATCTTTCAGTAAAAATAAGAAAATAATTGAAAACATTTTGTCATATTAATCTTAAATTAGATTTGTTATATAGCATTTCTTAAACGCTAAAATTAATGATAGATTATCTAAATAATTTTTATTTATAACTGAAGATTTGTTCATTATAAGAATCTAATGATCTTTTTTCTAATTTATGAGAATCAAAAAAATAAAAATAGATTTATATTAATGATAATCAAAATTTGATTAAATTGATTAACTTATTTTTAGTTATTTTTAGAAAATCTAAATATTTTAATTTTCTGTAAAAGATATAAAAGAAATATAATTAATATAAAAGGTGATCTAACATAGAAAAATAGTAAAAGATATTGATAATTGTTATACTAGAAAAATAATAAAATAATATATTAAAAACTATAGCTAGAATTAGATATATTTAACTAAATTGTAAAGAGACATTTTCAGTTTATATTAGATAAATAGAATATATATTTACATTTTTTTATTGGTAATTGAAAAAGAAAAAAAAGAAGTTTCAGATTATCTGATAACATGTTTCTAAGTGTACTAAGAAATCAAAATTATAATTATATATCTCTCTGTTCTTCTGAAAATTCTTATAAAATAGTGATTTCTTGATTCTGTATAATTGAAAAATACTGTTAATGCAAGTTGTATAATAATAAGAACTTAAAATGTTGAGGCATAAAAATGAACTAAATATGTTTTGTTTTATCAATTTATGAAATAATATTTAAAATAATTGAAAAAGATTTACTTAACTGTTCAAACAACAAAAAAGAATTACCTTATCACTTCAGTTATTAATTTTACCTTTCAGATATAAAATCATAGTTTAAAACTTAAAGCTGGGTTAATTAAACAGAATTTTTTGCGATTTTTAAGCTTAAATTTTCATTAAAGTTTAGAAAAAATGAAGAGAAAATAAAATTAGCTTTTTAAACTACAAGTTCATCCATCTTTAAACTTGAAAGATAATTAATTGATAAAAAACTAAGAATAAAGTAAAATAAAAATTAAATTGCCCTAATAAACTTTTCATAAATTATGTTCACAATTATAATCAAAAAGTTACTTTATAATTTATTTTTAGTTTATTTCAGCAAAAAATAACTTTAAGATCTATCTATGTTTAAGTTTAATATATGGGATTTATTGTTTGCTTTAAAGGAGATATTGACTAATTTGAAATTATCTAATAATAAGTATAAAAACCATAAAGATAAAATCAAGAAAATAGAAAAAATTAGCAAACAAATGAGCAAGAAGAAAATTAAAATAATAAAGAAAATTAAATTTTCCAAAAAGAACTTGAGAAAGATGAAAATCTCTAGTATTTTATAAGGTTAATAATATAGGAAATACTTGTTGAATGAACTCCAATTTATAATGTTTAGTGCACAATACCTCAGACTAAATATTTTCTTTCTGATGATTGAAAATAAAATCTTAAATTTGGAACTGGAGGTGTTATTACTAAAGAATTCGCTTAAATTGCTAGATAAACTTCAACTAATCCTCAATAGATTTTCAATCCTAAGAAATTTAGATAAAAATTAATATAATTTGCCTCAGTTTACTTTAGAAATCAGCATGATTCATAGTAATTTATCAACTTCTTATTTGATGCTATACACAAAGATTTGAATGAAATAATAGATAAACCTTATATAGAAGGAAATCCAAGCGGAGATAGAAAAGACGAAGATGTTTCATAAGAATGTTGGATAAACATTTAAGAAGAAATAAATCTTTCAAAGTAGACTTAATGCATGGATAATTAAAATAAACTTTAAATTGTGATGAATGTTAGTAAACATAAGTAACTTTCGATCCTTTTTAAATGCTCTGTGTAAAAATTCCTAAAAATAGTAGTTATGAAGCATATCATCATTATTGAAAATAAATAAATTAAAAATTAATAAATAAAGATTATTATAAAAAGGCGAAGTATTTCGTTGACGCGAAGTTCTTTCAATATTTATATTAAAAAAATATCTCATACTTCTTGTTGTCATTCTAGCTGTCCAATGAGTTACATATTTCTCCAAATGATGAATCTGCTTATTAAAGATTATTATCTTTAACCAAATGCTCTTATCTTCTTGAATAAAATCCAAATAAGAATTAATAATTAAGTCATTAGCATCCCGTTAATCAAATGTTCTTTCTGCTAGCGAGAATTATTGTAGAATTAAGTTTACCTCTTGTGAGTTTGTCCATTCTTTTCGGTGGTGGTATCTAGTGACAGATTACTCGAAATGTAGTATATACTGCGCTAGATTACCTACTAGTTCTCCTGACCGCAGCCGATATCTATTTTATATATTATAATAAACAACCATCTAAGATAGTTTTAATTATATATAAAAAGGCGAATAATTAAAAGGAAGTTTTATTGGGAAAGATGTAAAATTTAAGTGAATGGAAAAAAGAAATTAAATCTGTATAAATTTCTATAAATTTTTATAATTAATTTGAAAATATTCAAACAAAATACTTAATCGATCCAAAAGATAATACTACTGTAGATTATCCTTTAAATATGGATCTTAGGGGATTTTTGCCAAAATTGTCCAAAGAATAAACAGTTTATGATTTATATGCAGTAAATTACCACCTTGGCAGTACAAGAGCAGCAAATTACTATACTAAGGCAAAAGTCGGAGAAGAGTGATATGAATTTGATGATTCTAGAGAAATAAAAAATACAAGAATTAAGGCTTAAGAATCCTATTTAGTTTTTTATCAAAGAAGAGAAAATTCCAAGAGTTACCAAATAAATTAACTATAAAACTCAAATTTTATTAAAAATCGAATATATTTAAAGATTAAAAAGATATAGCTTAAAATTTAAAAATGTTTACATTTTTAAAACGTTTACTAAAAGTTAATTGAGTAATAGTTTAAAAAATACAATTCTTAAAAAATAAATTAAAATATAATAATTTCTTTTAATTTAATTAGTTAGACTTAAATATTTTTAAAAATACTTATTTTTAATTCATGTATTTAAAAATGTAAATTTTATTTATTGTTTTTAATTGCTTATTGATTTACTAAAATAATAAAAAATTAAACTAAACATTTTATATGTTTAATATTTAAATTAAAAAGGATTTTTCTCTCATATTGAAACATCTTTTCCTTCAATTAACTTAGATTTTCTTATTATCCTAGCTGTTCTCTTCGTTAGATTTGAGCTTTTCATTTTCATTATCTCAAAAGTTCTTTTTCTTCTACTCTATCATAGTATTTTCCTCCTTCTTTCTTAATTAAAATTTTTGAGATTTTTATCCCTTTTTCCCTACTCTTTTTTCATTTACTCGTTTGGAGTTTTCTTGAGTTATTTTTTATTTCACTTATTTGCTCTCTTGTTGAATTTCACTGAGGTTTATAGCAAAGTTCTAATTTTTTCGTTCTAATCGAAAAACTTAAGATTTATGGGTTTGATTCCCCGAGAAAAATTACTATATCTGTCTTTCTTAATTCATGTTAAGATTGTTTAGTTTTTTCTTTAGAAGGGATTTAATTATTTTTTCAAAATAATTAGGCTCTTATTAAGCTTGCGAGAAACAAATAACTATTTATAAAAGCGATAGTTCCTTAGATAATGATTCAATATCTTTACAAAAATTTGTATTAAAAACGAAATAAAAAGACAATTTTTTCATCTTGATTAAGGTGAGATAAGGCAAAAAAAGGTAATAGAAATTAAATAAAGTTTCCATAATAATTAATAGAAAATGAAAGACAAAATTAGAGTTTTATGTGCTTTGAAAAAACTAAATTACTAAATAACAAAGAAAATATCCATAATTTGAAACTGGTTAAATAACACAAACTTCTTAAAAGCTTATCCAGATAAGATAATGAAATGTATATATAAACTTTATACTATTAATTAAATTTTTCCATATGAGAATCTTCAACCCTTCCAGAGCACAGTAATTCATGCTCCCTGTTCTTTTTTTTAAATTTAATGAAAAACCAATTTAATATAAGTTGTTTTTATCGTTTTTTTCTTGATTTTGAATATCTCTCCACTCGGGTTGGTATAAATTTGGTTCGGTGATGAGTTATGGAAGTACAAAATTCAGAGCTCTTTTAGCAAATCAAATTTTTATCTTAATCTTAAAAATTTTACATGCTGCTATATAATTAAATTAAATCCTTACAATATTTTTGATAATATAGAGAAATGCTAAAATTTTATTGTATAAAGTCACACTATTTTTGAAATGATTAAATTTATTATTTATTTAATAATTTAATGAAATAAGTAAATTTGATAAAAGTATCAACTATGTTTTTGATAAAAAAGCACATAACCATTTGGACTTTTAACATTTTTACATTTTCCTACGTGGGAATCATTGAATTTATACAATTCTTCGTCTACCTTCGCATAAGCGTAAAAATGACCGTCTTCTACTGTTTCAGCTTGAATATTCACTGCATATAGATCATACTTTGTAATTTATTTCTAGTTTGCTTGTAAAAATTCTTACATGTTCAATTCTAATGGATAATTAGCATTCACATAATTTTTTTCTATATTTTCACCATTTTAAATGAATCTCTTTATATAAACAATGAATATTTCAGGAACCTTATTCAGACTAATACTTTTCGTTCCATTTACATGTTTTTTGCATGCTTCACAAAAAATTGGTTTTATCCTTCTAAATATTCTTCTTCCTATAAAAATTTGAAACAATCTTCAAGATTTACTTGTTGTGAAGTATTTTTTCTTTCTTGTTATTTGGGAATTTCTGCACAGAACATTTAGAAAGGATCGAAAGTTACTTATGTTTACTTACATTCCTCACATTTTAAAGTTTATTTTAATTATCCATGCATTAAATCTACTATGAAAGATTTATTTCTTCTTAAATGTTTATTCCAACATTCTTAAGAAACTATTTCATCTGGTCTACCACTGCTAGGAATTCCTTAAATATAAGGATTTTCTTTTATTTAATTTAGATCTTCGTGTAGAGCATCGAGTAAGAAGTTGATAAACTGTTGAGAGTCATGTTGATTTCCTAAAGTAAACTGAGGAGCACATTATATTAATTTTTATCTAAAGCTACTAGGGCTATAAGCTCCATTATTCTTATTTGATGTTTCTTATAAAACATTTACGAATTCTTAAGTTATTCTCCTCCAGTTCCAAATTTGTTGGTTGTATTAAGATTATTTTTCCATGAATAGCTCTTAAAGTATTCTACAAGAGGAGTAGTATGTAAGAGACATTGTAATCCAGCGTTAATCCAACAAGTATTTCCTAGGTTTTTTAATTTTATTTGATGTTTAGAATAATTTTCATTCTAATAATATTTTCATAAGTTTAAAGATGATCCCATATTTAATAATTTTTAGCTTGTTAGATTATTATACCTAATTTGGTTATAAATTGAAGGAAAGATAAAATGATATAATAATTTTTAATTTTACATTCACGAAAATAATTTACACTATTATTGTTACTGTAATAAATTATTATTTTACTTTCTATTAACTTTGTTTTATAAATTATTTAGCTAGGAAATTCTAGAAACTTATACGTGCTTCTTTATTATAATATGTTATTCAAAAATATAATCAAATGGCTCCTAAGAAGAACTAACAGGATATCGAAAAATAAAAACGCGCATTGAAATTTACTTCCTTGAAGCAACAAAATAAAAACTTTAGCAATAATTCTAAAACTTAAATTATCTAATCAATTTTCTAACCTGTACTATACAGCAAGCTATAAAATAAAAACCAATTATTTAAAACTTAAATTAATATTAAGGTTCAATGACGCAAGTTAAATAAGAACTTGAAAAATGGACTAAAAACTAGAAGAAATTATTAAGCCGAACAATTCTGTATAACTCCTTTTCCATCACAATCCTAATAATGATTCTATGATAATTTAAAAACAGAATTAAAAAACTCTTTCGAATCAGAAAATTTCTAAAAATAGGTAATGTCTCAAAGAATAATAAAAAAGATGCTTCTATTGTTAGAATATTGGACATATTTTTGAAGAGGCTAGTATTTTAAGAAGAAACAAGAACTAAATACCTAAAAGATATGAAATAGCATGAATTAATTATATTGATCTCCAGAAGGAAATATCTACAAGAAAAAGCTATACAGTGAAGATTGATTACTTTAGATATAGTGAATGCTCAATAAAGAAGAAAATAAAATGTATGGACAAAGTTAGAACGGAGCAAGATTTCTGTGGTCAAGAAAGATTAAATTTGCGCAAGCCTTTACATAATAGAAGAACCGAGTTCTGAAGAAGATTGGAATAATCCTAAATCGTATGAAGCAATCTTCATCTCATAAAACAACTTATAAATCTTTCAGTAATAGACCTAATAATGATGATATCACTTAATTTTTTAACTAATCTTATCTTAAATTATAATAAGTTATTAAAAAGGGCACATAAAAAGCAGCTCACCTTAAGTTAACTAACTAACATATGATAGATTGATTGAGATTTACTAGCTATAGACTGAAAAAATATTATAAGATACATCGAAGCAACTAATATAGGAAAAATACTCCAATTCTAATTAAAAAATGTTATTTTGCTAAAAATTTTTAAAATAAGACTAAACAAAATTTCTAATATTAATATACATTTTTTATATTTTTAAACTAATTTAGTTCTATATCCATTTCCAAAAATTTGAACATAATTAATTTAATTCTCTTAAAATAAAAATGAAATATGGAAGTAAATTAAATATTATAAAAGATATTATATATTTTAATGGCTAGAATAATTCCATTAATAATATCGACATTAATTATTTTTACCTTAAAGAAATTATTTATTATTGTTTATCTTTAAAAGATGCCAAAATGTTATTATTTATTTTGTAGTACATTTATTCAAAAAACATATTAGGATTTTTTTCATTTCATTCATTGAAAAAAAGAAAAGTTCCTTGCAACTGTTTGATTGATGACAAAGTTCCAATTATTTTTTTACTGATTTCATAACCTATCTTTGTTAACTTTTCTATGAAAGAAATCTTAATAAAAAATAAAGAAAAATAATTAAAAATTTATACTCTTAAGCATCTAAATTATTTCATCTATAAATTAGAAAAATAATTTTAATCTCTATATTTTCTATTTTTTTATTTTGAAAATTCTTACCAAAATATTAAAATTTTATAGTGTAATCAATTTTTTATTGAAATTTGATTCAAAAGTCTCATAATTTTCAATGTAAAAATATTCTATCAAAATGTTTCTTTTTATAATTTTTATATATCGAAATTTTATAAAATATTATATTTTAATTGTAAATTTATTCATTGTTGCTGATATTTAAACGTTGATATTTGTAATCAATTTTTTCAATTTTAGAAATATAAAAAATTTATAGAAACATTATGGAAAACATAATACCTTATGTACTTATCCTGCCATTATCCAACCTAGTAGGGGACTAGAACATTTTATTTATGTATAAGTATTTCTGGCAGCTCAATTACCAAAAATTAAAAATAGCTAAAAATATTTTGAAACATTTCCTTAATGTCAAAAAATGAAATAAAAGAGGAAAAGCTTTCTCTCTTTAAATAATAATAATTATCTAAGTAAATTTAATTTAATTTTCTATTAATTTTTAGTTATAAGAACTATATAAAGTTGATTACTTCTAAAAGTAATTTTTTAATAGTTAACTATCTTATATTTGCAAATAACCATATGCTTTAATTATTAATTTTTAACTTTAATGATATGTGATATATAGTTTTGATCTGCAGCTTACTATGAACAGACTCTATGGATAAAGAAGCGATATTCTGGGGAAGTTTCTGCAAATTGGTATTATCATGCATGAAAATTAAACTACATAATCATACATTTTATGCATGTTTCAAGGTCAGCAATAGTCCAGGTTATCTTCTATATCTTGAGAATAATAAGAAGCATCTAAAATGTTTTGAGGTAATCTCAGCCATCTTAAAAGTCGTGCTCTTGCAGTTCTTAGGGCTATATTTTGTAATAATACTTTAATTTAAGCATAAGTCTCAAATATTTGTTGGCATATCTAATTGGCAGAACTGCTTCTTTAAGAATAAAAAACTTTAAATACTTTAGAATTAAATAAATTATTCTAATTTCTCCTTGCAGACACTATGCTTACATTATAATTAGCGAGACGAAAAAGAAATGTAGGAGCATTTATTCATAAAGAAGGATCTCTTTTAGAGTAAATAAGAGTATTAATAGTAAAATTTAATTAAACATAATTAGATTAATAAACTTATTATAAAATTAATTTATTTAAATATATTTTTAAATTCATATTTGTTGTCTTGCAGCTATTTCACATACATCACTTGGACCTCCACATTTCCATTTTCCTCCTTCACTTATGCTTAAGCACACAAAGCAAAAGGCTATTTTGCAATTCAAACAGGTAATGTGCTTACAGCTTCTTTCATGAAAAATAAGTGTTTAGCACTTAGGGCATAATCTTCATTATGGAACGTTTTGTATATTTCCTATTTACTTAGTTCCACATGTTTACATCATCTTGTTCAATTCCAATCTTGCGTTTGCTTCTACCATTTTTATTATGAAATTTAGATGACGAGAATAAATAGTCGAAAAAGTAAGTAGAAATAATAAATTATATTAGTTTTATAACGATATTATAAAATAAAAACTTTTATATTGTAATTAAATTCAGAAATATCAAAAAGATAAAATAAAGTTTTCATTATAATATAAATTATTTATGCATATAATTATAAGTTAGTTTTGTAGTTATTATTTTATTTTCTTAAATTTTATTTTATGTATTATGCTTTCTGAAATTAGACTTTATATCATAATTATTTGTTAGTTTTAAGTATTTTTTAACTAATATTTTTCAAGTGAAAATCATATTAGCTCATAAGATTTTTTTCAAAATTTGGTTTTTTTATCGATGATAATATTTTTTGTTTTTATTTAGCAAGTTTCTTCATAAAAGGCTTATCTTTACTAATAACTGAATTTTGTATATAATTTTTATAAAATTGAGATGAAGAATATTTTAAGTTTTTATTGAGCAGCTTTTTTGCTTGTTTAGACTGCTCAAAAATATGACATTAACTTTTTTGTTTTAAAGCTTTTAAGAATTTTTGTGTTGCTAATGTTTTTAATTTTAACATATTTAAACAATCTAATTGATGATTTTTAACTTGATATACTATTTATTTTATAAATTTAATCTATCTTTTTGATTTTTAAACCGTCTTTATGAAGAAAATTCTTGCTATTTTCTAAGTATGATGGTTTTTGACTCTTTTTAGCCTTTTTGATGCTGTTTCAATTTAAGTTTCTAATAATCTACTTATTTTGTTTATTTAGATTTCAGTGTTCTTAAGTCTTTTAAACCAAAACTACTAATTTTTTATTTTGGATACTTCTATAATTCAGCCAAACAATTTAACTTCTTCTCTTTGAACCTTTGGCTTTTGAATTTTAATCTAATGCTCTTAAAAGATTTAACTTTAATAATCTTCAGGATTCTTCCTTCTCATTTAATTCTGGATATTATCAAATTTTAGATTGATTAACTTAAATGAAAATTTATACAATAATTAACAGATTTTTTTCAGTACTATATGAAATAAGAATTGCTAAGTTCTTCATTATGATTAATAAAGAAGCTTAATTGATTTATATTGGCTGTTTTTTTATTTTTACTTGCTATTCTTTTTAATGATTCTAAGTTATGATAACTAAGAATATCCTATATATGAAATTATCATTTACTTTATAAAATAGTTTTATTCTAAAATCAAAGTTAAGATATAAAGCAATAATCTAAGACAATTCTTTATCTTAAGTTGAGGAGTGATGTCCTAATGTATAGAGTAAAACAATAAAGACACTTATTTTAAGATGTGCAGGCCTCATAATAATTATTAATGCTAGCTCTTATAATAAAGATAAACTAACTCAAAACTGTATATTTTAGTTTAGATAGATTAAGATTAAATTATTACACTTTCTTGCTGTGAAGCTATCATTAGCTTGCTATTGTTGTTTATTACATTTGATGTGTAATTTTTCTAATATAAAGCTGTAAGCAATTTAAATTAAGAAATTTAATCCTATCTTTATGTGAATCAGCTAAGTTTATTACTATCTAGAGCTTCACATTTAATATCAAAAATTGTATTTTACAACAGTTAGTTTATTTTAAATTTGGATAGTTGGCTAAATTCTTTTATTTAAACTACCTTCTCATTTTTATCTTAATCTATCAACATTTTATGGAGATATTCTAAAGAGTGAAATAATTTGATCTATTACTAAGAGCAAATATCTTAGAAAGGAATTGAAGCTTATAATTTTTACTGTGGTGGTATATTTTTATTTAGCATTCCTAATCTACTTTTCTTAATTAATATTCCTCTAAATGTTTATGTAAAAACTAGCTATTAAATCAAGGCTAAAGATTCTCTTACTATTCTTTTTTGTAATTTTCATTTAAAAAAATTTATGTAAAAGCTAAAAAATTGCCTCACCGAGAATCGAACTCGGATTGCTGGATTTAAAGTCCAAAGTGCTAACCGTTACACCATGAGGCATTTTGTTTAGTAACTACTAAATCAATCTATATATAAATAGCTTTTCTAGCTTAATCTTTTTTATATTAATTCATCTTTTATGAGTATCTTATTTATGATCTGAGTCCTAACTTAAATACATTTAAAGCAACTTCAATTTTAAATAACCATTATTATCTTGATAGTTCTAACAAGGTGACAAAAACAGACTTTAGTATTAGAAATAATTTTTAGTAATCTAAATCATTGAAATACGAGACCATACTTTACTTATAAAATTAGTTAAAACAGTACTATAAAATACCAGGTTTCCTTACCACGTTATTTACTTAAGCAAAGAAAGACAAATTTACTAATTAGAGAGCTTTTACTTTATATAAATATCATAGTTAGAAAGTCTTCATGATATACCAAAAAAATCTTGTAATTGTTATTTTCACTTATTTCAAAAGTTGAAAAAAAAGGAAAAAAAGAAAATGATCTAAAAAGAAATCCCTAAGACATGCTTAAAAGAGTAACAAACCTAATAATTGTAAGAATTCATAATCAAACGTATTTTAGTTCTAACTAGCAACAATAATTTATTGAAAATTGAGAGAATCAAAATTTGATAAGCATTCAAATTTAAATAAAGAAGAAATTGATGTTTCAATTAGAAAAATTTATGAAAGATATGCAAATAAATCTTTTATCGTTAATTAACTAAGTTACTTAAAATATGACTTTAAAATGGACTTAAAATAAAAAAATCATTAAACTAGCGAAAAATAAAACTTTAGGAGTAAATCTATGATAAATGATTATCTTAAAAGATTAATTAAAATAAAAAACGGAGTTTATAGGAATTTTTTCACTATAGAATCATATATTATCATAGTAAAATTATATTTTTAATTTCACCAAACTATTTTTTCAGTTAACCATCTTTATCTTTTTATCTTTTTGTTTTTCCCTTTCTTTGTTCTAATATTATCACTTAAGTTTTAGTAATTTTTTAATTTTTGCTAAGACGTTCATATGATCACACCAAAAGAATTATTTCTTTTGTTAATTTTTTACATTTTTTCTCATTTTTCTTTATATTAACTGTTTAATTTTAAGATATAACTTACTTTTTTCTGCCATTGCTATATTTGCTCTATCTTTCGTTATGGTACAAAAGGGTTATTAGAGAGTTAATCTGGATATTATATAATCAAGAAGTAATTTATTGATCTCTCTTATAGCAAAATTAGAGTAAAACTCTTTTGTTTTTTTAATGCTACCTAAATTTTGATGATTTCTTTTCAAATATTTTATTTATTCTTATAAGTCCAGCAAATATATTAACTAATTGCTCTTTAGTCAAATGCTGAGTCACAAAAATCACAGAATTTCAGAGTAGAAAAGCTTAACCTCTTTCTGAGGTATTTTCTTCAAAGGGGCTTTTCCAAATAACGTGAAAATGTTTTGGTTTATTTTTTCTTCCTTTTTATCTGTTTATTTGAGGTTTGAAGGTATTTATTTCTAAGTAACTCATACTTTAAATATTAAGTATAGATTTTATTAATTTCTTGGATTAAAAAGATGCAAAGATAGTTAACTATTCAAAATTGATACTCATATTATTAGACTAATTAAGAGGATTTACTAGTTAAACATGTCTCCTGTTAAAAAAAAGATAGAGCAAAACATCCACCTTTCTAAAAATTAAATAAGAAAAGCTAAAAAAAGACGGCGCATGAGCCACGCAAATAGGAAAGGTAGGAATCAGAGTCAAACTCATCTTCCCAAGGCAAAACTATGACAGGTACAATTGAACTTAATAAACATAAAATAAGATCCAAAAAGATCTAAAAGTCAAGATTGAGGCAATGCAAGCTTAGATATTAAAATACGAAGAAGCAGTTTACAATTAAAATTTATAAATAAGATAGTTAACAAATTTATAGAAGAATAAAAAATGAACATACAATATTAAAAAATTAACTTATCGAAAACAACTTAGTAACAGAAGAGCAACTCTGAAAATAATCTTAATAAAACTTAAATATTCTTAAAAGATGAAAGTAGAAAAATTGCAACTATCGTGTGAAAAAGAATTTAACCCATAAAAAGAATCTGAAAATAACGAAAATAATATAATTAAAAGACTTGAAAAAATAGAAAATATTTATAACATAAGTACAAATTAACTATAATAAATAAACACTGCAAGTACTGTCAATCAAGTTTCCATCTATTAAGAAACTGCCAATAATGGAAAAAATTAAATGAAAAAGAGCAATAAAATACTTGAAGTCAACTTAATAAACTATGAATAACGAAAACAGGAATATATAGACAAAACCTCCTTGCAAGACCTACTGAAACTTAGTGGAAACCTGCCACTTATTTAAAAAGGTCATGGTATACATTCATGTTAAAAAAATAGTAGAGTGAAACTGGTTGGAACCCCAGCAAGCTCAGAAGCTCTTAGCATTTAGTTAATTTATTTATAATATAAGATTTCTCCTATTTGAAAAGTGCATATAACTTAGATTGAACAAAATAAAATTCTAAATAAAGTAAATATTCTTAAATATTTGCTTAAAATTTTGAATGAAGATAAATAAAGAAAAAAGAAAGTTATATAATTAAAAAAGATTCCTTTTTTGCACTGGATTATTACAAATTCATAAAATGTGGAAAAAATAAAAAGAAAACTTTGCTTAAAAAGTTAGAAATAAGTGTAGGCAACAAATATAATATTGCTTTATATGTTTACCTACAACTTTTCTTTATTAAATTAATATATATTAGATTTAAATGCATTGTACCTCTCCTAAATGATAAAGCTAAGCAACTTTATGCATTAACTACTAAAAGGAGATATATCAATGCTCTCGGAGAATAAAACACAAAAAATAAAAATTACTGAGATAAATGAAAAAATTAAGATTCTTTTATAAACTTCAGTAAAGATACAACAAAATAATAACTTTAAAAAAAGAAAATTAACATCGAATCAGAAATGAAAGAGATTAATTTATACATAAAAATTGGAATAAAAAAAAAGATCTCAGATTGAAATTAAGGTTTTCTACAGCAAGATCATCTGAAACAGAGAAAGAAAGGGAAACTTAAAGAGGTAAAAAAATAAATAAAATCTCATTTCATAATTCAAGAAGAAGTTTCACTGATAATTTGGTTTACGCAACAGTCGAATTAGCCATGGAGGTTACTGAGATAAGACTTGAAGTAGTGCAACTAAAGTAAATAATGAAATTCTTATGAGAAATTCATAAATTGAATATTTGGAAATAAGCTTAAGTAGAATCTGTTCAATGTACGAGTTTATCTCTAATCAGCTGAAAGAAAAGCTCAAAAAAAGAGTAACACGATCGAATAACTGGAAAAACAGAAATTCTCTAAGTGCAAGAGAGATTTATCACCAAACTTAAATCATTCAAAATACTATGTAACTAGAAAAAAAGCATCTCTTCATTTTAATTTTTTTCTTCCCTAGAGCAAGTACCTCTAGCAAAAATCATGTTTTTTCTGTGGAAGTAATAGATATCTCTGAAAGTTAGCAAAGATAAATATTAAAAATTATACAGTAAATCTAATGAAAGAAAAAAAGAAAGTATAAAGAGCATTTAAAAAAAAGATAAAAATGATATATTGATTATAAAAATAAAAAAAAAATAAAAGAGTTTCAATATTTAGAAATATTGGGACATACTTGTAATACTTTCAACCTAGACTATAAATATTGAAAATATGTTAAATATATTAAATTTTATATTTGTCTGTCAATTTTCTCTCTCTTTCTCTTGCTCTGATATTATCAAATTTCTATTTTTCCAGCCTTTTTCTTGATTTTTATAAATTGGATTAAAGTCGATGGTTTCTTTAAGAACATCATCTTGCTCCTGAAACATTTCAACTCGATTCTTTTACATTTTGTAATGAAAAATTTTAATTAACTTGTAAATTTATTAATTTGCTTTTAAAGAATATCTTGTCTATATTGTCTTAGTCGTATAAAATAATATAATAAGATCCTTAGAATAAATATTTTAAAACGTCCAAATTCATAAATATATTTTAAAAGTATCTACTAATAAAAAAAAATTTAAATAAATACTAATTTTCTCCAAGATACAAATTATACTAAAATATACAATAAAATGTAGCATAATAAGTTTCTATTAAAAATTGTAAGTGTTTTGAAGTGAGAATACGAAATTTTAATACCAGAGTGAGTTAACAATGTATGAAAAATAGTAGTGTAATTTTTAAAGTAAAAAAAAGCATAGTTTTATAAGTGTTTTGAAGTGAGAATACGAAATTTTAATACCAGAGTGAGTTAACAATGTATGAAAAATAGTAGTGTAATTTTTAAAGTAAAAAAAAGCATAGTTTTATAAGTGTTTTGAAGTGAGAATACGAAATATTAATACCAGAGTGAGTTAACAATGTATGAAAAATAGTAGTGTAATTTTTAAAGTAAAAAAAAGCATAGTTTTATAAGTGTTTTGAAGTGAGAATACGAAATATTAATACCAGAGTGAGTTAACAATGTATGAAAAATAGTAGTGTAATTTTTAAAGTAAAAAAAAGCATAGTTTTATAAGTGTTTTGAAGTGAGAATACGAAATTTTAATACCAGAGTGAGTTAACAATGTATGAAAAATAGTAGTGTAATTTTTAAAGTAAAAAAAAGCGTAGTTTTATAAGTGTTTTGAAGTGAGAATACGAAATTTTAATACCAGAGTGAGTTAACAATGTATGAAAAATAGTAGTGTAATTTTTAAAGTAAAAAAAAAGCATAGTTTTATAAGTGTTTTGAAGTGAGAATACGAAATTTTAATACCAGAGTGAGTTAACAATGTATGAAAAATAGTAGTGTAATTTTTAAAGTAAAAAAAAAGCATAGTTTTATAAGTGTTTTGAAGTGAGAATACGAAATTTTAATACCAGAGTGAGTTAACAATGTATGAAAAATAGTAGTGTAATTTTTAAAGTAAAAAAAAGCATAGTTTTATAAGTGTTTTGAAGTGAGAATACGAAATATTAATACCAGAGTGAGTTAACAATGTATGAAAAATAGTAGTGTAATTTTTAAAGTAAAAAAAAGCATAGTTTTATAAGTGTTTTGAAGTGAGAATACGAAATTTTAATACCAGAGTGAGTTAACAATGTATGAAAAATAGTAGTGTAATTTTTAAAGTAAAAAAAAGCGTAGTTTTATAAGTGTTTTGAAGTGAGAATACGAAATTTTAATACCAGAGTGAGTTAACAATGTATGAAAAATAGTAGTGTAATTTTTAAAGTAAAAAAAAGCGTAGTTTTATAAGTGTTTTGAAGTGAGAATACGAAATTTTAATACCAGAGTGAGTTAACAATGTATGAAAAATAGTAGTGTAATTTTTAAAGTAAAAAAAAGCGTAGTTTTATAAGTGTTTTGAAGTGAGAATACGAAATTTTAATACCAGAGTGAGTTAACAATGTATGAAAAATAGTAGTGTAATTTTTAAAGTAAAAAAAAGCATAGTTTTATAAGTGTTTTGAAGTGAGAATACGAAATATTAATACCAGAGTGAGTTAACAATGTATGAAAAATAGTAGTGTAATTTTTAAAGTAAAAAAAAGCATAGTTTTATAAGTGTTTTGAAGTGAGAATACGAAATTTTAATACCAGAGTGAGTTAACAATGTATGAAAAATAGTAGTGTAATTTTTAAAGTAAAAAAAAACATAGTTTTATAAGTGTTTTGAAGTGAGAATACGAAATTTTAATACCAGAGTGAGTTAACAATGTATGAAAAATAGTAGTGTAATTTTTAAAGTAAAAAAAAGCATAGTTTTATAAGTGTTTTGAAGTGAGAATACGAAATTTTAATACCAGAGTGAGTTAACAATGTATGAAAAATAGTAGTGTAATTTTTAAAGTAAAAAAAAGCATAGTTTTATAAGTGTTTTGAAGTGAGAATACGAAATATTAATACCAGAGTGAGTTAACAATGTATGAAAAATAGTAGTGTAATTTTTAAAGTAAAAAAAAACATAGTTTTATAAGTGTTTTGAAGTGAGAATACGAAATTTTAATACCAGAGTGAGTTAACAATGTATGAAAAATAGTAGTGTAATTTTTAAAGTAAAAAAAAGCATAGTTTTATAAGTGTTTTGAAGTGAGAATACGAAATTTTAATACCAGAGTGAGTTAACAATGTATGAAAAATAGTAGTGTAATTTTTAAAGTAAAAAAAAACATAGTTTTATAAGTGTTTTGAAGTGAGAATACGAAATATTAATACCAGAGTGAGTTAACAATGTATGAAAAATAGTAGTGTAATTTTTAAAGTAAAAAAAAGCATAGTTTTATAAGTGTTTTGAAGTGAGAATACGAAATTTTAATACCAGAGTGAGTTAACAATGTATGAAAAATAGTAGTGTAATTTTTAAAGTAAAAAAAAACATAGTTTTATAAGTGTTTTGAAGTGAGAATACGAAATTTTAATACCAGAGTGAGTTAACAATGTATGAAAAATAGTAGTGTAATTTTTAAAGTAAAAAAAAGCATAGTTTTATAAGTGTTTTGAAGTGAGAATACGAAATTTTAATACCAGAGTGAGTTAACAATGTATGAAAAATAGTAGTGTAATTTTTAAAGTAAAAAAAAGCATAGTTTTATAAGTGTTTTGAAGTGAGAATACGAAATTTTAATACCAGAGTGAGTTAACAATGTATGAAAAATAGTAGTGTAATTTTTAAAGTAAAAAAAAGCATAGTTTTATAAGTGTTTTGAAGTGAGAATACGAAATATTAATACCAGAGTGAGTTAACAATGTATGAAAAATAGTAGTGTAATTTTTAAAGTAAAAAAAAAGCATAGTTTTATAAGTGTTTTGAAGTGAGAATACGAAATTTTAATACCAGAGTGAGTTAACAATGTATGAAAAATAGTAGTGTAATTTTTAAAGTAAAAAAAAAGCATAGTTTTATAAGTGTTTTGAAGTGAGAATACGAAATTTTAATACCAGAGTGAGTTAACAATGTATGAAAAATAGTAGTGTAATTTTTAAAGTAAAAAAAAGCGTAGTTTTATAAGTGTTTTGAAGTGAGAATACGAAATATTAATACCAGAGTGAGTTAACAATGTATGAAAAATAGTAGTGTAATTTTTAAAGTAAAAAAAAGCGTAGTTTTATAAGTGTTTTGAAGTGAGAATACGAAATATTAATACCAGAGTGAGTTAACAATGTATGAAAAATAGTAGTGTAATTTTTAAAGTAAAAAAAAGCATAGTTTTATAAGTGTTTTGAAGTGAGAATACGAAATATTAATACCAGAGTGAGTTAACAATGTATGAAAAATAGTAGTGTAATTTTTAAAGTAAAAAAAAGCATAGTTTTATAAGTGTTTTGAAGTGAGAATACGAAATTTTAATACCAGAGTGAGTTAACAATGTATGAAAAATAGTAGTGTAATTTTTAAAGTAAAAAAAAGCATAGTTTTATAAGTGTTTTGAAGTGAGAATACGAAATATTAATACCAGAGTGAGTTAACAATGTATGAAAAATAGTAGTGTAATTTTTAAAGTAAAAAAAAAGCATAGTTTTATAAGTGTTTTGAAGTGAGAATACGAAATTTTAATACCAGAGTGAGTTAACAATGTATGAAAAATAGTAGTGTAATTTTTAAAGTAAAAAAAAAGCATAGTTTTATAAGTGTTTTGAAGTGAGAATACGAAATTTTAATACCAGAGTGAGTTAACAATGTATGAAAAATAGTAGTGTAATTTTTAAAGTAAAAAAAAGCATAGTTTTATAAGTGTTTTGAAGTGAGAATACGAAATATTAATACCAGAGTGAGTTAACAATGTATGAAAAATAGTAGTGTAATTTTTAAAGTAAAAAAAAGCATAGTTTTATAAGTGTTTTGAAGTGAGAATACGAAATATTAATACCAGAGTGAGTTAACAATGTATGAAAAATAGTAGTGTAATTTTTAAAGTAAAAAAAAAGCATAGTTTTATAAGTGTTTTGAAGTGAGAATACGAAATTTTAATACCAGAGTGAGTTAACAATGTATGAAAAATAGTAGTGTAATTTTTAAAGTAAAAAAAAGCATAGTTTTATAAGTGTTTTGAAGTGAGAATACGAAATATTAATACCAGAGTGAGTTAACAATGTATGAAAAATAGTAGTGTAATTTTTAAAGTAAAAAAAAAGCATAGTTTTATAAGTGTTTTGAAGTGAGAATACGAAATATTAATACCAGAGTGAGTTAACAATGTATGAAAAATAGTAGTGTAATTTTTAAAGTAAAAAAAAAGCATAGTTTTATAAGTGTTTTGAAGTGAGAATACGAAATTTTAATACCAGAGTGAGTTAACAATGTATGAAAAATAGTAGTGTAATTTTTAAAGTAAAAAAAAGCATAGTTTTATAAGTGTTTTGAAGTGAGAATACGAAATTTTAATACCAGAGTGAGTTAACAATGTATGAAAAATAGTAGTGTAATTTTTAAAGTAAAAAAAAGCATAGTTTTATAAGTGTTTTGAAGTGAGAATACGAAATTTTAATACCAGAGTGAGTTAACAATGTATGAAAAATAGTAGTGTAATTTTTAAAGTAAAAAAAAAGCATAGTTTTATAAGTGTTTTGAAGTGAGAATACGAAATTTTAATACCAGAGTGAGTTAACAATGTATGAAAAATAGTAGTGTAATTTTTAAAGTAAAAAAAAGCATAGTTTTATAAGTGTTTTGAAGTGAGAATACGAAATTTTAATACCAGAGTGAGTTAACAATGTATGAAAAATAGTAGTGTAATTTTTAAAGTAAAAAAAGCGTAGTTTTATAAGTGTTTTGAAGTGAGAATACGAAATTTTAATACCAGAGTGAGTTAACAATGTATGAAAAATAGTAGTGTAATTTTTAAAGTAAAAAAAAGCATAGTTTTATAAGTGTTTTGAAGTGAGAATACGAAATTTTAATACCAGAGTGAGTTAACAATGTATGAAAAATAGTAGTGTAATTTTTAAAGTAAAAAAAAGCGTAGTTTTATAAGTGTTTTGAAGTGAGAATACGAAATTTTAATACCAGAGTGAGTTAACAATGTATGAAAAATAGTAGTGTAATTTTTAAAGTAAAAAAAAGCGTAGTTTTATAAGTGTTTTGAAGTGAGAATACGAAATTTTAATACCAGAGTGAGTTAACAATGTATGAAAAATAGTAGTGTAATTTTTAAAGTAAAAAAAAGCGTAGTTTTATAAGTGTTTTGAAGTGAGAATACGAAATTTTAATACCAGAGTGAGTTAACAATGTATGAAAAATAGTAGTGTAATTTTTAAAGTAAAAAAAAGCGTAGTTTTATAAGTGTTTTGAAGTGAGAATACGAAATTTTAATACCAGAGTGAGTTAACAATGTATGAAAAATAGTAGTGTAATTTTTAAAGTAAAAAAAAGCATAGTTTTATAAGTGTTTTGAAGTGAGAATACGAAATATTAATACCAGAGTGAGTTAACAATGTATGAAAAATAGTAGTGTAATTTTTAAAGTAAAAAAAAGCATAGTTTTATAAGTGTTTTGAAGTGAGAATACGAAATTTTAATACCAGAGTGAGTTAACAATGTATGAAAAATAGTAGTGTAATTTTTAAAGTAAAAAAAAGCATAGTTTTATAAGTGTTTTGAAGTGAGAATACGAAATTTTAATACCAGAGTGAGTTAACAATGTATGAAAAATAGTAGTGTAATTTTTAAAGTAAAAAAAAGCATAGTTTTATAAGTGTTTTGAAGTGAGAATACGAAATATTAATACCAGAGTGAGTTAACAATGTATGAAAAATAGTAGTGTAATTTTTAAAGTAAAAAAAAGCGTAGTTTTATAAGTGTTTTGAAGTGAGAATACGAAATATTAATACCAGAGTGAGTTAACAATGTATGAAAAATAGTAGTGTAATTTTTAAAGTAAAAAAAAGCATAGTTTTATAAGTGTTTTGAAGTGAGAATACGAAATATTAATACCAGAGTGAGTTAACAATGTATGAAAAATAGTAGTGTAATTTTTAAAGTAAAAAAAAGCATAGTTTTATAAGTGTTTTGAAGTGAGAATACGAAATTTTAATACCAGAGTGAGTTAACAATGTATGAAAAATAGTAGTGTAATTTTTAAAGTAAAAAAAAGCATAGTTTTATAAGTGTTTTGAAGTGAGAATACGAAATATTAATACCAGAGTGAGTTAACAATGTATGAAAAATAGTAGTGTAATTTTTAAAGTAAAAAAAAGCATAGTTTTATAAGTGTTTTGAAGTGAGAATACGAAATTTTAATACCAGAGTGAGTTAACAATGTATGAAAAATAGTAGTGTAATTTTTAAAGTAAAAAAAAGCGTAGTTTTATAAGTGTTTTGAAGTGAGAATACGAAATATTAATACCAGAGTGAGTTAACAATGTATGAAAAATAGTAGTGTAATTTTTAAAGTAAAAAAAAACATTGTTTTATAAGTGTTTTGAAGTGAGAATACGAAATATTAATACCAGAGTGAGTTAACAATGTATGAAAAATAGTAGTGTAATTTTTAAAGTAAAAAAAAGCATAGTTTTATAAGTGTTTTGAAGTGAGAATACGAAATATTAATACCAGAGTGAGTTAACAATGTATGAAAAATAGTAGTGTAATTTTTAAAGTAAAAAAAAGCATAGTTTTATAAGTGTTTTGAAGTGAGAATACGAAATATTAATACCAGAGTGAGTTAACAATGTATGAAAAATAGTAGTGTAATTTTTAAAGTAAAAAAAAGCGTAGTTTTATAAGTGTTTTGAAGTGAGAATACGAAATTTTAATACCAGAGTGAGTTAACAATGTATGAAAAATAGTAGTGTAATTTTTAAAGTAAAAAAAAGCATAGTTTTATAAGTGTTTTGAAGTGAGAATACGAAATTTTAATACCAGAGTGAGTTAACAATGTATGAAAAATAGTAGTGTAATTTTTAAAGTAAAAAAAAGCGTAGTTTTATAAGTGTTTTGAAGTGAGAATACGAAATTTTAATACCAGAGTGAGTTAACAATGTATGAAAAATAGTAGTGTAATTTTTAAAGTAAAAAAAAGCATAGTTTTATAAGTGTTTTGAAGTGAGAATACGAAATTTTAATACCAGAGTGAGTTAACAATGTATGAAAAATAGTAGTGTAATTTTTAAAGTAAAAAAAAACATAGTTTTATAAGTGTTTTGAAGTGAGAATACGAAATATTAATACCAGAGTGAGTTAACAATGTATGAAAAATAGTAGTGTAATTTTTAAAGTAAAAAAAAGCGTAGTTTTATAAGTGTTTTGAAGTGAGAATACGAAATTTTAATACCAGAGTGAGTTAACAATGTATGAAAAATAGTAGTGTAATTTTTAAAGTAAAAAAAAGCGTAGTTTTATAAGTGTTTTGAAGTGAGAATACGAAATTTTAATACCAGAGTGAGTTAACAATGTATGAAAAATAGTAGTGTAATTTTTAAAGTAAAAAAAAGCGTAGTTTTATAAGTGTTTTGAAGTGAGAATACGAAATTTTAATACCAGAGTGAGTTAACAATGTATGAAAAATAGTAGTGTAATTTTTAAAGTAAAAAAAAGCATAGTTTTATAAGTGTTTTGAAGTGAGAATACGAAATATTAATACCAGAGTGAGTTAACAATGTATGAAAAATAGTAGTGTAATTTTTAAAGTAAAAAAAAGCATAGTTTTATAAGTGTTTTGAAGTGAGAATACGAAATTTTAATACCAGAGTGAGTTAACAATGTATGAAAAATAGTAGTGTAATTTTTAAAGTAAAAAAAAGCGTAGTTTTATAAGTGTTTTGAAGTGAGAATACGAAATATTAATACCAGAGTGAGTTAACAATGTATGAAAAATAGTAGTGTAATTTTTAAAGTAAAAAAAAGCGTAGTTTTATAAGTGTTTTGAAGTGAGAATACGAAATTTTAATACCAGAGTGAGTTAACAATGTATGAAAAATAGTAGTGTAATTTTTAAAGTAAAAAAAAGCGTAGTTTTATAAGTGTTTTGAAGTGAGAATACGAAATTTTAATACCAGAGTGAGTTAACAATGTATGAAAAATAGTAGTGTAATTTTTAAAGTAAAAAAAAGCGTAGTTTTATAAGTGTTTTGAAGTGAGAATACGAAATTTTAATACCAGAGTGAGTTAACAATGTATGAAAAATAGTAGTGTAATTTTTAAAGTAAAAAAAAGCGTAGTTTTATAAGTGTTTTGAAGTGAGAATACGAAATTTTAATACCAGAGTGAGTTAACAATGTATGAAAAATAGTAGTGTAATTTTTAAAGTAAAAAAAAGCGTAGTTTTATAAGTGTTTTGAAGTGAGAATACGAAATTTTAATACCAGAGTGAGTTAACAATGTATGAAAAATAGTAGTGTAATTTTTAAAGTAAAAAAAGCGTAGTTTTATAAGTGTTTTGAAGTGAGAATACGAAATTTTAATACCAGAGTGAGTTAACAATGTATGAAAAATAGTAGTGTAATTTTTAAAGTAAAAAAAAGCGTAGTTTTATAAGTGTTTTGAAGTGAGAATACGAAATTTTAATACCAGAGTGAGTTAACAATGTATGAAAAATAGTAGTGTAATTTTTAAAGTAAAAAAAAGCGTAGTTTTATAAGTGTTTTGAAGTGAGAATACGAAATTTTAATACCAGAGTGAGTTAACAATGTATGAAAAATAGTAGTGTAATTTTTAAAGTAAAAAAAAGCATAGTTTTATAAGTGTTTTGAAGTGAGAATACGAAATTTTAATACCAGAGTGAGTTAACAATGTATGAAAAATAGTAGTGTAATTTTTAAAGTAAAAAAAAGCGTAGTTTTATAAGTGTTTTGAAGTGAGAATACGAAATTTTAATACCAGAGTGAGTTAACAATGTATGAAAAATAGTAGTGTAATTTTTAAAGTAAAAAAAAGCGTAGTTTTATAAGTGTTTTGAAGTGAGAATACGAAATTTTAATACCAGAGTGAGTTAACAATGTATGAAAAATAGTAGTGTAATTTTTAAAGTAAAAAAAAGCGTAGTTTTATAAGTGTTTTGAAGTGAGAATACGAAATTTTAATACCAGAGTGAGTTAACAATGTATGAAAAATAGTAGTGTAATTTTTAAAGTAAAAAAAAGCGTAGTTTTATAAGTGTTTTGAAGTGAGAATACGAAATTTTAATACCAGAGTGAGTTAACAATGTATGAAAAATAGTAGTGTAATTTTTAAAGTAAAAAAAAGCGTAGTTTTATAAGTGTTTTGAAGTGAGAATACGAAATTTTAATACCAGAGTGAGTTAACAATGTATGAAAAATAGTAGTGTAATTTTTAAAGTAAAAAAAAGCGTAGTTTTATAAGTGTTTTGAAGTGAGAATACGAAATTTTAATACCAGAGTGAGTTAACAATGTATGAAAAATAGTAGTGTAATTTTTAAAGTAAAAAAAAGCGTAGTTTTATAAGTGTTTTGAAGTGAGAATACGAAATTTTAATACCAGAGTGAGTTAACAATGTATGAAAAATAGTAGTGTAATTTTTAAAGTAAAAAAAAGCATAGTTTTATAAGTGTTTTGAAGTGAGAATACGAAATATTAATACCAGAGTGAGTTAACAATGTATGAAAAATAGTAGTGTAATTTTTAAAGTAAAAAAAAAGCATAGTTTTATAAGTGTTTTGAAGTGAGAATACGAAATTTTAATACCAGAGTGAGTTAACAATGTATGAAAAATAGTAGTGTAATTTTTAAAGTAAAAAAAAGCGTAGTTTTATAAGTGTTTTGAAGTGAGAATACGAAATTTTAATACCAGAGTGAGTTAACAATGTATGAAAAATAGTAGTGTAATTTTTAAAGTAAAAAAAAGCGTAGTTTTATAAGTGTTTTGAAGTGAGAATACGAAATTTTAATACCAGAGTGAGTTAACAATGTATGAAAAATAGTAGTGTAATTTTTAAAGTAAAAAAAAGCGTAGTTTTATAAGTGTTTTGAAGTGAGAATACGAAATTTTAATACCAGAGTGAGTTAACAATGTATGAAAAATAGTAGTGTAATTTTTAAAGTAAAAAAAAGCATAGTTTTATAAGTGTTTTGAAGTGAGAATACGAAATTTTAATACCAGAGTGAGTTAACAATGTATGAAAAATAGTAGTGTAATTTTTAAAGTAAAAAAAAGCGTAGTTTTATAAGTGTTTTGAAGTGAGAATACGAAATTTTAATACCAGAGTGAGTTAACAATGTATGAAAAATAGTAGTGTAATTTTTAAAGTAAAAAAAAGCATAGTTTTATAAGTGTTTTGAAGTGAGAATACGAAATTTTAATACCAGAGTGAGTTAACAATGTATGAAAAATAGTAGTGTAATTTTTAAAGTAAAAAAAAGCATAGTTTTATAAGTGTTTTGAAGTGAGAATACGAAATTTTAATACCAGAGTGAGTTAACAATGTATGAAAAATAGTAGTGTAATTTTTAAAGTAAAAAAAAGCGTAGTTTTATAAGTGTTTTGAAGTGAGAATACGAAATTTTAATACCAGAGTGAGTTAACAATGTATGAAAAATAGTAGTGTAATTTTTAAAGTAAAAAAAAGCGTAGTTTTATAAGTGTTTTGAAGTGAGAATACGAAATTTTAATACCAGAGTGAGTTAACAATGTATGAAAAATAGTAGTGTAATTTTTAAAGTAAAAAAAAGCGTAGTTTTATAAGTGTTTTGAAGTGAGAATACGAAATTTTAATACCAGAGTGAGTTAACAATGTATGAAAAATAGTAGTGTAATTTTTAAAGTAAAAAAAAGCATAGTTTTATAAGTGTTTTGAAGTGAGAATACGAAATATTAATACCAGAGTGAGTTAACAATGTATGAAAAATAGTAGTGTAATTTTTAAAGTAAAAAAAAGCGTAGTTTTATAAGTGTTTTGAAGTGAGAATACGAAATTTTAATACCAGAGTGAGTTAACAATGTATGAAAAATAGTAGTGTAATTTTTAAAGTAAAAAAAAGCATAGTTTTATAAGTGTTTTGAAGTGAGAATACGAAATTTTAATACCAGAGTGAGTTAACAATGTATGAAAAATAGTAGTGTAATTTTTAAAGTAAAAAAAAGCGTAGTTTTATAAGTGTTTTGAAGTGAGAATACGAAATTTTAATACCAGAGTGAGTTAACAATGTATGAAAAATAGTAGTGTAATTTTTAAAGTAAAAAAAAGCGTAGTTTTATAAGTGTTTTGAAGTGAGAATACGAAATTTTAATACCAGAGTGAGTTAACAATGTATGAAAAATAGTAGTGTAATTTTTAAAGTAAAAAAAAGCGTAGTTTTATAAGTGTTTTGAAGTGAGAATACGAAATTTTAATACCAGAGTGAGTTAACAATGTATGAAAAATAGTAGTGTAATTTTTAAAGTAAAAAAAAGCGTAGTTTTATAAGTGTTTTGAAGTGAGAATACGAAATTTTAATACCAGAGTGAGTTAACAATGTATGAAAAATAGTAGTGTAATTTTTAAAGTAAAAAAAAGCGTAGTTTTATAAGTGTTTTGAAGTGAGAATACGAAATTTTAATACCAGAGTGAGTTAACAATGTATGAAAAATAGTAGTGTAATTTTTAAAGTAAAAAAAAGCATAGTTTTATAAGTGTTTTGAAGTGAGAATACGAAATTTTAATACCAGAGTGAGTTAACAATGTATGAAAAATAGTAGTGTAATTTTTAAAGTAAAAAAAAGCGTAGTTTTATAAGTGTTTTGAAGTGAGAATACGAAATTTTAATACCAGAGTGAGTTAACAATGTATGAAAAATAGTAGTGTAATTTTTAAAGTAAAAAAAAGCGTAGTTTTATAAGTGTTTTGAAGTGAGAATACGAAATTTTAATACCAGAGTGAGTTAACAATGTATGAAAAATAGTAGTGTAATTTTTAAAGTAAAAAAAAGCATAGTTTTATAAGTGTTTTGAAGTGAGAATACGAAATTTTAATACCAGAGTGAGTTAACAATGTATGAAAAATAGTAGTGTAATTTTTAAAGTAAAAAAAAGCGTAGTTTTATAAGTGTTTTGAAGTGAGAATACGAAATTTTAATACCAGAGTGAGTTAACAATGTATGAAAAATAGTAGTGTAATTTTTAAAGTAAAAAAAAAGCATAGTTTTATAAGTGTTTTGAAGTGAGAATACGAAATTTTAATACCAGAGTGAGTTAACAATGTATGAAAAATAGTAGTGTAATTTTTAAAGTAAAAAAAGCATAGTTTTATAAGTGTTTTGAAGTGAGAATACGAAATTTTAATACCAGAGTGAGTTAACAATGTATGAAAAATAGTAGTGTAATTTTTAAAGTAAAAAAAAGCGTAGTTTTATAAGTGTTTTGAAGTGAGAATACGAAATTTTAATACCAGAGTGAGTTAACAATGTATGAAGTAAATAGTAGCATGTTTTATAATTTTTGAAAGTACGAAAAATAAAGTGAGCGTAGTTTTATAAGTGTTTTGAAGTGAGAATACGAAATTTTAATACCAGAGTGAGTTAACAATGTATGAAAAATAGTAGTGTAATTTTTAAAGTAAAAAAAAAGCGTAGTTTTATAAGTGTTTTGAAGTGAGAATACGAAATTTTAATACCAGAGTGAGTTAACAATGTATGAAAAATAGTAGTGTAATTTTTAAAGTAAAAAAAAGCATAGTTTTATAAGTGTTTTGAAGTGAGAATACGAAATTTTAATACCAGAGTGAGTTAACAATGTATGAAAAATAGTAGTGTAATTTTTAAAAGTAAAAAAAAGCATAGTTTTATAAGTGTTTTGAAGTGAGAATACGAAATTTTAATACCAGAGTGAGTTAACAATGTATGAAAAATAGTAGTGTAATTTTTAAAGTAAAAAAAAGCGTAGTTTTATAAGTGTTTTGAAGTGAGAATACGAAATTTTAATACCAGAGTGAGTTAACAATGTATGAAAAATAGTAGTGTAATTTTTAAAGTAAAAAAAAGCGTAGTTTTATAAGTGTTTTGAAGTGAGAATACGAAATTTTAATACCAGAGTGAGTTAACAATGTATGAAAAATAGTAGTGTAATTTTTAAAGTAAAAAAAAGCATAGTTTTATAAGTGTTTTGAAGTGAGAATACGAAATTTTAATACCAGAGTGAGTTAACAATGTATGAAAAATAGTAGTGTAATTTTTAAAGTAAAAAAAAAGCGTAGTTTTATAAGTGTTTTGAAGTGAGAATACGAAATTTTAATACCAGAGTGAGTTAACAATGTATGAAAAATAGTAGTGTAATTTTTAAAGTAAAAAAAAGCGTAGTTTTATAAGTGTTTTGAAGTGAGAATACGAAATTTTAATACCAGAGTGAGTTAACAATGTATGAAAAATAGTAGTGTAATTTTTAAAGTAAAAAAAAGCGTAGTTTTATAAGTGTTTTGAAGTGAGAATACGAAATTTTAATACCAGAGTGAGTTAACAATGTATGAAAAATAGTAGTGTAATTTTTAAAGTAAAAAAAAGCATAGTTTTATAAGTGTTTTGAAGTGAGAATACGAAATTTTAATACCAGAGTGAGTTAACAATGTATGAAAAATAGTAGTGTAATTTTTAAAGTAAAAAAAAGCATAGTTTTATAAGTGTTTTGAAGTGAGAATACGAAATTTTAATACCAGAGTGAGTTAACAATGTATGAAAAATAGTAGTGTAATTTTTAAAGTAAAAAAAAGCGTAGTTTTATAAGTGTTTTGAAGTGAGAATACGAAATTTTAATACCAGAGTGAGTTAACAATGTATGAAAAATAGTAGTGTAATTTTTAAAGTAAAAAAAAGCATAGTTTTATAAGTGTTTTGAAGTGAGAATACGAAATTTTAATACCAGAGTGAGTTAACAATGTATGAAAAATAGTAGTGTAATTTTTAAAGTAAAAAAAAGCATAGTTTTATAAGTGTTTTGAAGTGAGAATACGAAATTTTAATACCAGAGTGAGTTAACAATGTATGAAAAATAGTAGTGTAATTTTTAAAGTAAAAAAAAGCGTAGTTTTATAAGTGTTTTGAAGTGAGAATACGAAATTTTAATACCAGAGTGAGTTAACAATGTATGAAAAATAGTAGTGTAATTTTTAAAGTAAAAAAAAGCATAGTTTTATAAGTGTTTTGAAGTGAGAATACGAAATTTTAATACCAGAGTGAGTTAACAATGTATGAAAAATAGTAGTGTAATTTTTAAAGTAAAAAAAAACATAGTTTTATAAGTGTTTTGAAGTGAGAATACGAAATTTTAATACCAGAGTGAGTTAACAATGTATGAAAAATAGTAGTGTAATTTTTAAAGTAAAAAAAAGCGTAGTTTTATAAGTGTTTTGAAGTGAGAATACGAAATTTTAATACCAGAGTGAGTTAACAATGTATGAAAAATAGTAGTGTAATTTTTAAAGTAAAAAAAAGCATAGTTTTATAAGTGTTTTGAAGTGAGAATACGAAATTTTAATACCAGAGTGAGTTAACAATGTATGAAAAATAGTAGTGTAATTTTTAAAGTAAAAAAAAGCATAGTTTTATAAGTGTTTTGAAGTGAGAATACGAAATTTTAATACCAGAGTGAGTTAACAATGTATGAAAAATAGTAGTGTAATTTTTAAAGTAAAAAAAAGCATAGTTTTATAAGTGTTTTGAAGTGAGAATACGAAATTTTAATACCAGAGTGAGTTAACAATGTATGAAAAATAGTAGTGTAATTTTTAAAGTAAAAAAAAGCATAGTTTTATAAGTGTTTTGAAGTGAGAATACGAAATTTTAATACCAGAGTGAGTTAACAATGTATGAAAAATAGTAGTGTAATTTTTAAAGTAAAAAAAAGCGTAGTTTTATAAGTGTTTTGAAGTGAGAATACGAAATTTTAATACCAGAGTGAGTTAACAATGTATGAAAAATAGTAGTGTAATTTTTAAAGTAAAAAAAAGCGTAGTTTTATAAGTGTTTTGAAGTGAGAATACGAAATATTAATACCAGAGTGAGTTAACAATGTATGAAAAATAGTAGTGTAATTTTTAAAGTAAAAAAAAGCGTAGTTTTATAAGTGTTTTGAAGTGAGAATACGAAATTTTAATACCAGAGTGAGTTAACAATGTATGAAAAATAGTAGTGTAATTTTTAAAGTAAAAAAAAGCATAGTTTTATAAGTGTTTTGAAGTGAGAATACGAAATTTTAATATCAGAGGTAGTCAACAAAGTATGAAAAAAAGTAGTGCAATTTATAAAGGGAAAAAAGCATAGTTTTATGAAGTGTTTTGAAGTGAGAATACGAAATTTTAATATCAGAGTGGTTTAACAAAGTATGAAAAAAAGTAGTGCAATTTTTAAAGTAAAAAAAAGTATAGTTTTATAAGTGTTTTGAAGTGAGAATACGAAATTTTAATACCAGAGTGAGTTAACAATGTATGAAAAATAGTAGTGTAATTTTTAAAGTAAAAAAAAGCGTAGTTTTATAAGTGTTTTGAAGTGAGAATACGAAATATTAATACCAGAGTGAGTTAACAATGTATGAAAAATAGTAGTGTAATTTTTAAAGTAAAAAAAAGCATAGTTTTATAAGTGTTTTGAAGTGAGAATACGAAATTTTAATACCAGAGTGAGTTAACAATGTATGAAAAATAGTAGTGTAATTTTTAAAGTAAAAAAAAGCGTAGTTTTATAAGTGTTTTGAAGTGAGAATACGAAATTTTAATACCAGAGTGAGTTAACAATGTATGAAAAATAGTAGTGTAATTTTTAAAGTAAAAAAAAGCATAGTTTTATAAGTGTTTTGAAGTGAGAATACGAAATTTTAATACCAGAGTGAGTTAACAATGTATGAAAAAATAGTAGTGTAATTTTTAAAGTAAAAAAAAAGCGTAGTTTTATAAGTGTTTTGAAGTGAGAATACGAAATATTAATACCAGAGTGAGTTAACAATGTATGAAAAATAGTAGTGTAATTTTTAAAGTAAAAAAAAGCGTAGTTTTATAAGTGTTTTGAAGTGAGAATACGAAATATTAATACCAGAGTGAGTTAACAATGTATGAAAAATAGTAGTGTAATTTTTAAAGTAAAAAAAAGCGTAGTTTTATAAGTGTTTTGAAGTGAGAATACGAAATATTAATACCAGAGTGAGTTAACAATGTATGAAAAATAGTAGTGTAATTTTTAAAGTAAAAAAAAGCGTAGTTTTATAAGTGTTTTGAAGTGAGAATACGAAATTTTAATACCAGAGTGAGTTAACAATGTATGAAAAATAGTAGTGTAATTTTTAAAGTAAAAAAAAGCATAGTTTTATAAGTGTTTTGAAGTGAGAATACGAAATTTTAATACCAGAGTGAGTTAACAATGTATGAAAAATAGTAGTGTAATTTTTAAAGTAAAAAAAAGCATAGTTTTATAAGTGTTTTGAAGTGAGAATACGAAATTTTAATACCAGAGTGAGTTAACAATGTATGAAAAATAGTAGTGTAATTTTTAAAGTAAAAAAAAGCATAGTTTTATAAGTGTTTTGAAGTGAGAATACGAAATTTTAATACCAGAGTGAGTTAACAATGTATGAAAAAATAGTAGTGTAATTTTTAAAGTAAAAAAAAGCGTAGTTTTATAAGTGTTTTGAAGTGAGAATACGAAATTTTAATACCAGAGTGAGTTAACAATGTATGAAAAATAGTAGTGTAATTTTAAAAGTAAAAAAAAGCGTAGTTTTATAAGTGTTTTGAAGTGAGAATACGAAATTTTAATACCAGAGTGAGTTAACAATGTATGAAAAATAGTAGTGTAATTTTTAAAGTAAAAAAAAAGCATAGTTTTTGACAGTGTTTTGAAGTGAGAATACGAAATTTTAATATCAGAGGTAGTCAACAAAGTATGAAAAAAAATAGTGCAATTTTTTAAGTGAAAAAAGCATAGTTTTTGAAGTGTTTTGAAGTGAGAATACGAAATATTAATACCAGAGTGAGTTAACAATGTATGAAAAATAGTAGTGTAATTTTTAAAGTAAAAAAAAGCATAGTTTTATAAGTGTTTTGAAGTGAGAATACGAAATTTTAATACCAGAGTGAGTTAACAATGTATGAAAAATAGTAGTGTAATTTTTAAAGTAAAAAAAAGCATAGTTTTATAAGTGTTTTGAAGTGAGAATACGAAATATTAATACCAGAGTGAGTTAACAATGTATGAAAAATAGTAGTGTAATTTTTAAAGTAAAAAAAAGCATAGTTTTTATAAGTGTTTTGAAGTGAGAATACGAAATTTTAATACCAGAGTGAGTTAACAATGTATGAAAAATAGTAGTGTAATTTTTAAAGTAAAAAAAAGCGTAGTTTTATAAGTGTTTTGAAGTGAGAATACGAAATATTAATACCAGAGTGAGTTAACAATGTATGAAAAATAGTAGTGTAATTTTTAAAGTAAAAAAAAGCGTAGTTTTATAAGTGTTTTGAAGTGAGAATACGAAATATTAATACCAGAGTGAGTTAACAATGTATGAAAAATAGTAGTGTAATTTTTAAAGTAAAAAAAAGCATAGTTTTATAAGTGTTTTGAAGTGAGAATACGAAATTTTAATACCAGAGTGAGTTAACAATGTATGAAAAATAGTAGTGTAATTTTTAAAGTAAAAAAAAGCGTAGTTTTATAAGTGTTTTGAAGTGAGAATACGAAATATTAATACCAGAGTGAGTTAACAATGTATGAAAAATAGTAGTGTAATTTTTAAAGTAAAAAAAAGCGTAGTTTTATAAGTGTTTTGAAGTGAGAATACGAAATATTAATACCAGAGTGAGTTAACAATGTATGAAAAATAGTAGTGTAATTTTTAAAGTAAAAAAAAGCATAGTTTTATAAGTGTTTTGAAGTGAGAATACGAAATATTAATACCAGAGTGAGTTAACAATGTATGAAAAATAGTAGTGTAATTTTAAAGTAAAAAAAAGCGTAGTTTTATAAGTGTTTTGAAGTGAGAATACGAAATATTAATACCAGAGTGAGTTAACAATGTATGAAAAATAGTAGTGTAATTTTTAAAGTAAAAAAAAGCATAGTTTTATAAGTGTTTTGAAGTGAGAATACGAAATTTTAATATCAGAGTGGTTTAACAAAGTATGAAAAAAAGTAGTGCAATTTTTTAAGTGAAAAAAGCATAGTTTTTGAAGTGTTTTGAAGTGAGAATACGAAATTTTAATATCAGAGGTAGTCAACAAAGTATGAAAAAAAATAGTGCAATTTTTTAAGTGAAAAAAGCATAGTTTTTGAAGTGTTTTGAAGTGAGAATACGAAATTTTAATATCAGAGGTAGTCAACAAAGTATGAAAAAAAGTAGTGCAATTTTTTAAGTGAAAAAAGCATAGTTTTTGAAGTGTTTTGAAGTGAGAATACGAAATTTTAATATCAGAGTGGTTTAACAAATTATGAAAAAAAGTAGTGCAATTTATAAAGGGAAAAAAGCATAGTTTTTGAAGTGTTTTGAAGTGAGAATACGAAATTTTAATATCAGAGGTAGTCAACAAAGTATGAAAAAAAGTAGTGCAATTTTTTAAGTGAAAAAAGCATAGTTTTTGAAGTGTTTTGAAGTGAGAATACGAAATTTGAATATCAGAGGTAGTCAACAAAGTATGAAAAAAAGTAGTGCAATTTTTTAAGTGAAAAAAGTATAGTTTTTGAAGTGTTTTGAAGTGAGAATACGAAATTTTAATATCAGAGGTAGTCAACAAAGTATGAAAAATAGTAGTGTAATTTTTAAAGTAAAAAAAAGCATAGTTTTATAAGTGTTTTGAAGTGAGAATACGAAATTTTAATACCAGAGTGAGTTAACAATGTATGAAAAATAGTAGTGTAATTTTTAAAGTAAAAAAAAGCGTAGTTTTATAAGTGTTTTGAAGTGAGAATACGAAATTTTAATACCAGAGTGAGTTAACAATTTATGAAAAATAGTAGTGTAATTTTTAAAGTAAAAAAAAGCATAGTTTTATAAGTGTTTTGAAGTGAGAATACGAAATTTTAATACCAGAGTGAGTTAACAATGTATGAAAAATAGTAGTGTAATTTTTAAAGTAAAAAAAAGCGTAGTTTTATAAGTGTTTTGAAGTGAGAATACGAAATATTAATACCAGAGTGAGTTAACAATGTATGAAAAATAGTAGTGTAATTTTTAAAGTAAAAAAAAGCATAGTTTTATAAGTGTTTTGAAGTGAGAATACGAAATATTAATACCAGAGTGAGTTAACAATGTATGAAAAATAGTAGTGTAATTTTTAAAGTAAAAAAAAGCGTAGTTTTATAAGTGTTTTGAAGTGAGAATACGAAATTTTAATACCAGAGTGAGTTAACAATGTATGAAAAATAGTAGTGTAATTTTTAAAGTAAAAAAAAGCGTAGTTTTATAAGTGTTTTGAAGTGAGAATACGAAATATTAATACCAGAGTGAGTTAACAATGTATGAAAAATAGTAGTGTAATTTTTAAAGTAAAAAAAAGCATAGTTTTATAAGTGTTTTGAAGTGAGAATACGAAATTTTAATACCAGAGTGAGTTAACAATGTATGAAAAATAGTAGTGTAATTTTTAAAGTAAAAAAAAGCGTAGTTTTATAAGTGTTTTGAAGTGAGAATACGAAATATTAATACCAGAGTGAGTTAACAATGTATGAAAAATAGTAGTGTAATTTTTAAAGTAAAAAAAAGCGTAGTTTTATAAGTGTTTTGAAGTGAGAATACGAAATATTAATACCAGAGTGAGTTAACAATGTATGAAAAATAGTAGTGTAATTTTTAAAGTAAAAAAAAGCATAGTTTTATAAGTGTTTTGAAGTGAGAATACGAAATTTTAATACCAGAGTGAGTTAACAATGTATGAAAAATAGTAGTGTAATTTTTAAAGTAAAAAAAAGCGTAGTTTTATAAGTGTTTTGAAGTGAGAATACGAAATATTAATACCAGAGTGAGTTAACAATGTATGAAAAATAGTAGTGTAATTTTTAAAGTAAAAAAAAGCGTAGTTTTATAAGTGTTTTGAAGTGAGAAATACGAAATTTTAATACCAGAGTGAGTTAACAATGTATGAAAAATAGTAGTGTAATTTTTAAAGTAAAAAAAAGCGTAGTTTTATAAGTGTTTTGAAGTGAGAATACGAAATTTTAATACCAGAGTGAGTTAACAATGTATGAAAAATAGTAGTGTAATTTTAAAAGTAAAAAAAAGCGTAGTTTTATAAGTGTTTTGAAGTGAGAATACGAAATTTTAATACCAGAGTGAGTTAACAATGTATGAAAAATAGTAGTGTAATTTTTAAAGTAAAAAAAAGCGTAGTTTTATAAGTGTTTTGAAGTGAGAATACGAAATTTTAATACCAGAGTGAGTTAACAATGTATGAAAAATAGTAGTGTAATTTTTAAAGTAAAAAAAAGCGTAGTTTTATAAGTGTTTTGAAGTGAGAATACGAAATATTAATACCAGAGTGAGTTAACAATGTATGAAAAATAGTAGTGTAATTTTTAAAGTAAAAAAAAGCGTAGTTTTATAAGTGTTTTGAAGTGAGAATACGAAATTTTAATACCAGAGTGAGTTAACAATGTATGAAAAATAGTAGTGTAATTTTTAAAGTAAAAAAAAGCGTAGTTTTATAAGTGTTTTGAAGTGAGAATACGAAATATTAATACCAGAGTGAGTTAACAATGTATGAAAAATAGTAGTGTAATTTTTAAAGTAAAAAAAAGCGTAGTTTTATAAGTGTTTTGAAGTGAGAATACGAAATTTTAATACCAGAGTGAGTTAACAATGTATGAAAAATAGTAGTGTAATTTTTAAAGTAAAAAAAGCGTAGTTTTATAAGTGTTTTGAAGTGAGAATACGAAATATTAATACCAGAGTGAGTTAACAATGTATGAAAAATAGTAGTGTAATTTTTAAAGTAAAAAAAAGCATAGTTTTATAAGTGTTTTGAAGTGAGAATACGAAATTTTAATACCAGAGTGAGTTAACAATGTATGAAAAATAGTAGTGTAATTTTTAAAGTAAAAAAAAGCGTAGTTTTATAAGTGTTTTGAAGTGAGAATACGAAATATTAATACCAGAGTGAGTTAACAATGTATGAAAAATAGTAGTGTAATTTTTAAAGTAAAAAAAAGCGTAGTTTTATAAGTGTTTTGAAGTGAGAATACGAAATTTTAATACCAGAGTGAGTTAACAATGTATGAAAAATAGTAGTGTAATTTTTAAAGTAAAAAAAAGCGTAGTTTTATAAGTGTTTTGAAGTGAGAATACGAAATTTTAATACCAGAGTGAGTTAACAATGTATGAAAAATAGTAGTGTAATTTTAAAGTAAAAAAAAAAGTAAAAAAATACGCAGAGTGAGTTTATATAAGTGTAATTTTTAAAGTAAAAAAAAACAATGTATGAGTGAGTTAACAATGTATGAAAAATAGTAGTGTAATTTTTAAAGTAAAAAAAAGCGTAGTTTTAGTGTTTTAAGTGTTTTGAGAAGTGAGAATACGAAATATTTTAATACCAGAGTGAGTTAACAATGTATGAAAAATAGTAGTGTAATTTTTAAAGTAAAAAAAAGCGTAGTTTTATAAGTGTTTTGAAGTGAGAATACGAAATATTAATACCAGAGTGAGTTAACAATGTATGAAAAATAGTAGTGTAATTTTTAAAGTAAAAAAAAGCGTAGTTTTATAAGTGTTTTGAAGTGAGAATACGAAATATTAATACCAGAGTGAGTTAACAATGTATGAAAAATAGTAGTGTAATTTTTAAAGTAAAAAAAAGCGTAGTTTTATAAGTGTTTTGAAGTGAGAATACGAAATTTTAATACCAGAGTGAGTTAACAATGTATGAAAAATAGTAGTGTAATTTTTAAAGTAAAAAAAAGCGTAGTTTTATAAGTGTTTTGAAGTGAGAATACGAAATATTAATACCAGAGTGAGTTAACAATGTATGAAAAATAGTAGTGTAATTTTTAAAGTAAAAAAAAGCATAGTTTTATAAGTGTTTTGAAGTGAGAATACGAAATATTAATACCAGAGTGAGTTAACAATGTATGAAAAATAGTAGTGTAATTTTTAAAGTAAAAAAAAGCATAGTTTTATAAGTGTTTTGAAGTGAGAATACGAAATTTTAATACCAGAGTGAGTTAACAATGTATGAAAAATAGTAGTGTAATTTTTTAAAGTAAAAAAAAGCGTAGTTTTATAAGTGTTTTGAAGTGAGAATACGAAATTTTAATACCAGAGTGAGTTAACAATGTATGAAAAAATAGTAGTGTAATTTTTAAAGTAAAAAAAAGCGTAGTTTTATAAGTGTTTTGAAGTGAGAATACGAAATTTTAATACCAGAGTGAGTTAACAATGTATGAAAAATAGTAGTGTAATTTTTAAAGTAAAAAAAAGCGTAGTTTTATAAGTGTTTTGAAGTGAGAATACGAAATTTTAATACCAGAGTGAGTTAACAATGTATGAAAAATAGTAGTGTAATTTTTAAAGTAAAAAAAAGCATAGTTTTATAAGTGTTTTGAAGTGAGAATACGAAATTTTAATACCAGAGTGAGTTAACAATGTATGAAAAATAGTAGTGTAATTTTTAAAGTAAAAAAAAGCGTAGTTTTATAAGTGTTTTGAAGTGAGAATACGAAATTTTAATACCAGAGTGAGTTAACAATGTATGAAAAATAGTAGTGTAATTTTTAAAGTAAAAAAAAGCGTAGTTTTATAAGTGTTTTGAAGTGAGAATACGAAATTTTAATACCAGAGTGAGTTAACAATGTATGAAAAATAGTAGTGTAATTTTTAAAGTAAAAAAAAGCGTAGTTTTATAAGTGTTTTGAAGTGAGAATACGAAATTTTAATACCAGAGTGAGTTAACAATGTATGAAAAATAGTAGTGTAATTTTTAAAGTAAAAAAAAGCATAGTTTTATAAGTGTTTTGAAGTGAGAATACGAAATTTTAATACCAGAGTGAGTTAACAATGTATGAAAAATAGTAGTGTAATTTTTAAAGTAAAAAAAAGCGTAGTTTTATAAGTGTTTTGAAGTGAGAATACGAAATTTTAATACCAGAGTGAGTTAACAATGTATGAAAAATAGTAGTGTAATTTTTAAAGTAAAAAAAAGCGTAGTTTTATAAGTGTTTTGAAGTGAGAATACGAAATATTAATACCAGAGTGAGTTAACAATGTATGAAAAATAGTAGTGTAATTTTTAAAGTAAAAAAAAGCGTAGTTTTATAAGTGTTTTGAAGTGAGAATACGAAATATTAATACCAGAGTGAGTTAACAATGTATGAAAAATAGTAGTGTAATTTTTAAAGTAAAAAAAAGCGTAGTTTTATAAGTGTTTTGAAGTGAGAATACGAAATTTTAATACCAGAGTGAGTTAACAATGTATGAAAAATAGTAGTGTAATTTTTAAAGTAAAAAAAAGCATAGTTTTATAAGTGTTTTGAAGTGAGAATACGAAATTTTAATACCAGAGTGAGTTAACAATGTATGAAAAATAGTAGTGTAATTTTTAAAGTAAAAAAAAGCGTAGTTTTATAAGTGTTTTGAAGTGAGAATACGAAATATTAATACCAGAGTGAGTTAACAATGTATGAAAAATAGTAGTGTAATTTTTAAAGTAAAAAAAAGCGTAGTTTTATAAGTGTTTTGAAGTGAGAATACGAAATATTAATACCAGAGTGAGTTAACAATGTATGAAAAATAGTAGTGTAATTTTTAAAGTAAAAAAAAGCGTAGTTTTATAAGTGTTTTGAAGTGAGAATACGAAATATTAATACCAGAGTGAGTTAACAATGTATGAAAAATAGTAGTGTAATTTTTAAAGTAAAAAAAAGCGTAGTTTTATAAGTGTTTTGAAGTGAGAATACGAAATTTTAATACCAGAGTGAGTTAACAATGTATGAAAAATAGTAGTGTAATTTTTAAAGTAAAAAAAAGCGTAGTTTTATAAGTGTTTTGAAGTGAGAATACGAAATTTTAATACCAGAGTGAGTTAACAATGTATGAAAAATAGTAGTGTAATTTTTAAAGTAAAAAAAAGCGTAGTTTTATAAGTGTTTTGAAGTGAGAATACGAAATATTAATACCAGAGTGAGTTAACAATGTATGAAAAATAGTAGTGTAATTTTTAAAGTAAAAAAAAGCATAGTTTTATAAGTGTTTTGAAGTGAGAATACGAAATTTTAATACCAGAGTGAGTTAACAATGTATGAAAAATAGTAGTGTAATTTTTAAAGTAAAAAAAAGCGTAGTTTTATAAGTGTTTTGAAGTGAGAATACGAAATTTTAATACCAGAGTGAGTTAACAATGTATGAAAAATAGTAGTGTAATTTTTAAAGTAAAAAAAAGCGTAGTTTTATAAGTGTTTTGAAGTGAGAATACGAAATTTTAATACCAGAGTGAGTTAACAATGTATGAAAAATAGTAGTGTAATTTTTAAAGTAAAAAAAAGCGTAGTTTTATAAGTGTTTTGAAGTGAGAATACGAAATTTTAATACCAGAGTGAGTTAACAATGTATGAAAAATAGTAGTGTAATTTTTAAAGTAAAAAAAAGCGTAGTTTTATAAGTGTTTTGAAGTGAGAATACGAAATTTTAATACCAGAGTGAGTTAACAATGTATGAAAAATAGTAGTGTAATTTTTAAAGTAAAAAAAAGCATAGTTTATAAGTGTTTTGAAGTGAGAATACGAAATTTTAATACCAGAGTGAGTTAACAATGTATGAAAAATAGTAGTGTAATTTTTAAAGTAAAAAAAAGCATAGTTTTATAAGTGTTTTGAAGTGAGAATACGAAATTTTAATACCAGAGTGAGTTAACAATGTATGAAAAATAGTAGTGTAATTTTTAAAGTAAAAAAAAGCGTAGTTTTATAAGTGTTTTTGAAGTGAGAATACGAAATTTTAATACCAGAGTGAGTTAACAATGTATGAAAAATAGTAGTGTAATTTTTAAAGTAAAAAAAAGCGTAGTTTTATAAGTGTTTTGAAGTGAGAATACGAAATTTTAATACCAGAGTGAGTTAACAATGTATGAAAAATAGTAGTGTAATTTTTAAAGTAAAAAAAAGCATAGTTTTATAAGTGTTTTGAAGTGAGAATACGAAATTTTAATACCAGAGTGAGTTAACAATGTATGAAAAATAGTAGTGTAATTTTTAAAGTAAAAAAAAGCGTAGTTTTATAAGTGTTTTGAAGTGAGAATACGAAATATTAATACCAGAGTGAGTTAACAATGTATGAAAAATAGTAGTGTAATTTTTAAAGTAAAAAAAAGCATAGTTTTATAAGTGTTTTGAAGTGAGAATACGAAATATTAATACCAGAGTGAGTTAACAATGTATGAAAAATAGTAGTGTAATTTTTAAAGTAAAAAAAAGCATAGTTTTATAAGTGTTTTGAAGTGAGAATACGAAATATTAATACCAGAGTGAGTTAACAATGTATGAAAAATAGTAGTGTAATTTTTAAAGTAAAAAAAAGCGTAGTTTTATAAGTGTTTTGAAGTGAGAATACGAAATTTTAATACCAGAGTGAGTTAACAATGTATGAAAAATAGTAGTGTAATTTTTAAAGTAAAAAAAAGCGTAGTTTTATAAGTGTTTTGAAGTGAGAATACGAAATTTTAATACCAGAGTGAGTTAACAATGTATGAAAAATAGTAGTGTAATTTTTAAAGTAAAAAAAAGCGTAGTTTTATAAGTGTTTTGAAGTGAGAATACGAAATTTTAATACCAGAGTGAGTTAACAATGTATGAAAAATAGTAGTGTAATTTTTTAAAGTAAAAAAAAGCATAGTTTTATAAGTGTTTTGAAGTGAGAATACGAAATTTTAATACCAGAGTGAGTTAACAATGTATGAAAAATAGTAGTGTAATTTTTAAAGTAAAAAAAAGCGTAGTTTTATAAGTGTTTTGAAGTGAGAATACGAAATTTAATACCAGAGTGAGTTAACAATGTATGAAAAATAGTAGTGTAATTTTTAAAGTAAAAAAAAGCATAGTTTTATAAGTGTTTTGAAGTGAGAATACGAAATTTTAATACCAGAGTGAGTTAACAATGTATGAAAAATAGTAGTGTAATTTTTAAAGTAAAAAAAAGCGTAGTTTTATAAGTGTTTTGAAGTGAGAATACGAAATATTAATACCAGAGTGAGTTAACAATGTATGAAAAATAGTAGTGTAATTTTTAAAGTAAAAAAAAGCGTAGTTTTATAAGTGTTTTGAAGTGAGAATACGAAATTTTAATACCAGAGTGAGTTAACAATGTATGAAAAATAGTAGTGTAATTTTTAAAGTAAAAAAAAGCGTAGTTTTATAAGTGTTTTGAAGTGAGAATACGAAATATTAATACCAGAGTGAGTTAACAATGTATGAAAAATAGTAGTGTAATTTTTAAAGTAAAAAAAAGCGTAGTTTTATAAGTGTTTTGAAGTGAGAATACGAAATTTTAATACCAGAGTGAGTTAACAATGTATGAAAAATAGTAGTGTAATTTTTAAAGTAAAAAAAAGCGTAGTTTTATAAGTGTTTTGAAGTGAGAATACGAAATTTTAATACCAGAGTGAGTTAACAATGTATGAAAAATAAGTGTAATAAAGTAGCGTAGTTTTATAAGTGTTTTGAAGTGAGAATACGAAAAATAAGAGTGAGTTAACGCATAGTTTTATAAGTGTTTTGAAGTGAGAATACGAAATTTTAATACCAGAGTGAGTTAACAATGTATGAAAAATAGTAGTGTAATTTTTAAAGTAAAAAAAAGCGTAGTTTTATAAGTGTTTTGAAGTGAGAATACGAAATATTAATACCAGAGTGAGTTAACAATGTATGAAAAATAGTAGTGTAATTTTTAAAGTAAAAAAAAGCATAGTTTTATAAGTGTTTTGAAGTGAGAATACGAAATTTTAATACCAGAGTGAGTTAACAATGTATGAAAAATAGTAGTGTAATTTTTAAAGTAAAAAAAAAGCGTAGTTTTATAAGTGTTTTGAAGTGAGAATACGAAATTTTAATACCAGAGTGAGTTAACAATGTATGAAAAATAGTAGTGTAATTTTTAAAGTAAAAAAAAAGCATAGTTTTATAAGTGTTTTGAAGTGAGAATACGAAATTTTAATACCAGAGTGAGTTAACAATGTATGAAAAATAGTAGTGTAATTTTTAAAGTAAAAAAAAGCATAGTTTTATAAGTGTTTTGAAGTGAGAATACGAAATATTAATACCAGAGTGAGTTAACAATGTATGAAAAATAGTAGTGTAATTTTTAAAGTAAAAAAAAGCGTAGTTTTATAAGTGTTTTGAAGTGAGAATACGAAATTTTAATACCAGAGTGAGTTAACAATGTATGAAAAATAGTAGTGTAATTTTTAAAGTAAAAAAAAGCATAGTTTTATAAGTGTTTTGAAGTGAGAATACGAAATTTTAATACCAGAGTGAGTTAAAAATGTATGAAAAATAGTAGTGTAATTTTTAAAGTAAAAAAAAGCATAGTTTTTAAGTGTTTTGAAGTGAGAATACGAAATTTTAATACCAGAGTGAGTCAACAAAGTATGAAAAAAAATAGTGCAATTTTTAAGTGAAAAAAGCATAGTTTTTGAAGTGTTTTGAAGTGAGAATACGAAATATTAATACCAGAGTGAGTTAACAATGTATGAAAAATAGTAGTGTAATTTTTAAAGTAAAAAAAAGCATAGTTTTATAAGTGTTTTGAAGTGAGAATACGAAATTTTAATACCAGAGTGAGTTAACAATGTATGAAAAATAGTAGTGTAATTTTTAAAGTACAAAAAAAGCATAGTTTTATAAGTGTTTTGAAGTGAGAATACGAAATATTAATACCAGAGTGAGTTAACAATGTATGAAAAATAGTAGTGTAATTTTTAAAGTAAAAAAAAGCATAGTTTTATAAGTGTTTTGAAGTGAGAATACGAAATTTTAATACCAGAGTGAGTTAACAATGTATGAAAAATAGTAGTGTAATTTTTAAAGTAAAAAAAAGCGTAGTTTTTATAAGTGTTTGAAGTGAGAATACGAAATATTAATACCAGAGTGAGTTAACAATGTATGAAAAATAGTAGTGTAATTTTTAAAGTAAAAAAAAGCGTAGTTTTATAAGTGTTTTGAAGTGAGAATACGAAATATTAATACCAGAGTGAGTTAACAATGTATGAAAAATAGTAGTGTAATTTTTAAAGTAAAAAAAAGCATAGTTTTATAAGTGTTTTGAAGTGAGAATACGAAATTTTAATACCAGAGTGAGTTAACAATGTATGAAAAATAGTAGTGTAATTTTTAAAGTAAAAAAAAGCGTAGTTTTATAAGTGTTTTGAAGTGAGAATACGAAATATTAATACCAGAGTGAGTTAACAATGTATGAAAAATAGTAGTGTAATTTTTAAAGTAAAAAAAAGCGTAGTTTTATAAGTGTTTTGAAGTGAGAATACGAAATATTAATACCAGAGTGAGTTAACAATGTATGAAAAATAGTAGTGTAATTTTTAAAGTAAAAAAAAGCATAGTTTTATAAGTGTTTTGAAGTGAGAATACGAAATATTAATACCAGAGTGAGTTAACAATGTATGAAAAATAGTAGTGTAATTTTTAAAGTAAAAAAAAGCGTAGTTTTATAAGTGTTTTGAAGTGAGAATACGAAATATTAATACCAGAGTGAGTTAACAATGTATGAAAAATAGTAGTGTAATTTTTAAAGTAAAAAAAAGCATAGTTTTATAAGTGTTTTGAAGTGAGAATACGAATTTTAATATCAGAGTGGTTTAACAAAGTATGAAAAAAAGTAGTGCAATTTTTTAAGTGAAAAAAGCATAGTTTTTGAAGTGTTTTGAAGTGAGAATACGAAATTTTAATATCAGAGGTAGTCAACAAAGTATGAAAAAAAATAGTGCAATTTTTTTAAGTGAAAAAAGCATAGTTTTTGAAGTGTTTTGAAGTGAGAATACGAAATTTTAATATCAGAGGTAGTCAACAAAGTATGAAAAAAAGTAGTGCAATTTTTTTAAGTGAAAAAAGCATAGTTTTTGAAGTGTTTTGAAGTGAGAATACGAAATTTTAATATCAGAGTGGTTTAACAAATTATGAAAAAAAGTAGTGCAATTTATAAAGGGAAAAAAGCATAGTTTTTGAAGTGTTTTGAAGTGAGAATACGAAATTTTAATATCAGAGGTAGTCAACAAAGTATGAAAAAAAGTAGTGCAATTTTTTAAGTGAAAAAAGCATAGTTTTTGAAGTGTTTTGAAGTGAGAATACGAAATTTGAATATCAGAGGTAGTCAACAAAGTATGAAAAAAAGTAGTGCAATTTTTTAAGTGAAAAAAGTATAGTTTTTGAAGTGTTTTGAAGTGAGAATACGAAATTTTAATATCAGAGGTAGTCAACAAAGTATGAAAAATAGTAGTGTAATTTTTAAAGTAAAAAAAAGCATAGTTTTATAAGTGTTTTGAAGTGAGAATACGAAATTTTAATACCAGAGTGAGTTAACAATGTATGAAAAATAGTAGTGTAATTTTTAAAGTAAAAAAAAAGCGTAGTTTTATAAGTGTTTTGAAGTGAGAATACGAAATTTTAATACCAGAGTGAGTTAACAATTTATGAAAAATAGTAGTGTAATTTTTAAAGTAAAAAAAAGCATAGTTTTATAAGTGTTTTGAAGTGAGAATACGAAATTTTAATACCAGAGTGAGTTAACAATGTATGAAAAATAGTAGTGTAATTTTTAAAGTAAAAAAAAGCGTAGTTTTATAAGTGTTTTGAAGTGAGAATACGAAATATTAATACCAGAGTGAGTTAACAATGTATGAAAAATAGTAGTGTAATTTTTAAAGTAAAAAAAAGCATAGTTTTATAAGTGTTTTGAAGTGAGAATACGAAATATTAATACCAGAGTGAGTTAACAATGTATGAAAAATAGTAGTGTAATTTTTAAAGTAAAAAAAAGCGTAGTTTTATAAGTGTTTTGAAGTGAGAATACGAAATTTTTAATACCAGAGTGAGTTAACAATGTATGAAAAATAGTAGTGTAATTTTTAAAGTAAAAAAAGCGTAGTTTTATAAGTGTTTTGAAGTGAGAATACGAAATATTAATACCAGAGTGAGTTAACAATGTATGAAAAATAGTAGTGTAATTTTTAAAGTAAAAAAAAGCATAGTTTTATAAGTGTTTTGAAGTGAGAATACGAAATTTTAATACCAGAGTGAGTTAACAATGTATGAAAAATAGTAGTGTAATTTTTAAAGTAAAAAAAAGCGTAGTTTTATAAGTGTTTTGAAGTGAGAATACGAAATATTAATACCAGAGTGAGTTAACAATGTATGAAAAATAGTAGTGTAATTTTTAAAGTAAAAAAAAGCGTAGTTTTATAAGTGTTTTGAAGTGAGAATACGAAATATTAATACCAGAGTGAGTTAACAATGTATGAAAAATAGTAGTGTAATTTTTAAAGTAAAAAAAAGCATAGTTTTATAAGTGTTTTGAAGTGAGAATACGAAATTTTAATACCAGAGTGAGTTAACAATGTATGAAAAATAGTAGTGTAATTTTTAAAGTAAAAAAAAGCGTAGTTTTATAAGTGTTTTGAAGTGAGAATACGAAATATTAATACCAGAGTGAGTTAACAATGTATGAAAAATAGTAGTGTAATTTTTAAAGTAAAAAAAAGCGTAGTTTTATAAGTGTTTTGAAGTGAGAATACGAAATTTTAATACCAGAGTGAGTTAACAATGTATGAAAAATAGTAGTGTAATTTTTAAAGTAAAAAAAAGCGTAGTTTTATAAGTGTTTTGAAGTGAGAATACGAAATTTTAATACCAGAGTGAGTTAACAATGTATGAAAAATAGTAGTGTAATTTTTAAAGTAAAAAAAAGCATAGTTTTATAAGTGTTTTGAAGTGAGAATACGAAATTTTAATACCAGAGTGAGTTAACAATGTATGAAAAATAGTAGTGTAATTTTTAAAGTAAAAAAAAGCGTAGTTTTATAAGTGTTTTGAAGTGAGAATACGAAATTTTAATACCAGAGTGAGTTAACAATGTATGAAAAATAGTAGTGTAATTTTTAAAGTAAAAAAAAAGCGTAGTTTTATAAGTGTTTTGAAGTGAGAATACGAAATTTTAATACCAGAGTGAGTTAACAATGTATGAAAAATAGTAGTGTAATTTTTAAAGTAAAAAAAAGCGTAGTTTTATAAGTGTTTTGAAGTGAGAATACGAAATTTTAATACCAGAGTGAGTTAACAATGTATGAAAAATAGTAGTGTAATTTTTAAAGTAAAAAAAAGCGTAGTTTTATAAGTGTTTTGAAGTGAGAATACGAAATATTAATACCAGAGTGAGTTAACAATGTATGAAAAATAGTAGTGTAATTTTTAAAGTAAAAAAAAAGCGTAGTTTTATAAGTGTTTTGAAGTGAGAATACGAAATTTTAATACCAGAGTGAGTTAACAATGTATGAAAAATAGTAGTGTAATTTTTAAAGTAAAAAAAAGCGTAGTTTTATAAGTGTTTTGAAGTGAGAATACGAAATATTAATACCAGAGTGAGTTAACAATGTATGAAAAATAGTAGTGTAATTTTTAAAGTAAAAAAAGCATAGTTTTATAAGTGTTTTGAAGTGAGAATACGAAATTTTAATACCAGAGTGAGTTAACAATGTATGAAAAATAGTAGTGTAATTTTTAAAGTAAAAAAAAGCGTAGTTTTATAAGTGTTTTGAAGTGAGAATACGAAATTTTAATACCAGAGTGAGTTAACAATGTATGAAAAATAGTAGTGTAATTTTTAAAGTAAAAAAAAGCGTAGTTTTATAAGTGTTTTGAAGTGAGAATACGAAATTTTAATACCAGAGTGAGTTAACAATGTATGAAAAATAGTAGTGTAATTTTTAAAGTAAAAAAAAGCGTAGTTTTATAAGTGTTTTGAAGTGAGAATACGAAATTTTAATACCAGAGTGAGTTAACAATGTATGAAAAATAGTAGTGTAATTTTTAAAGTAAAAAAAAGCGTAGTTTTATAAGTGTTTTGAAGTGAGAATACGAAATATTAATACCAGAGTGAGTTAACAATGTATGAAAAATAGTAGTGTAATTTTTAAAGTAAAAAAAAGCGTAGTTTTATAAGTGTTTTGAAGTGAGAATACGAAATTTTAATACCAGAGTGAGTTAACAATGTATGAAAAATAGTAGTGTAATTTTTAAAGTAAAAAAAAGCATAGTTTTATAAGTGTTTTGAAGTGAGAATACGAAATTTTAATACCAGAGTGAGTTAACAATGTATGAAAAATAGTAGTGTAATTTTTAAAGTAAAAAAAAGCGTAGTTTTATAAGTGTTTTGAAGTGAGAATACGAAATTTTAATACCAGAGTGAGTTAACAATGTATGAAAAATAGTAGTGTAATTTTTAAAGTAAAAAAAAGCGTAGTTTTATAAGTGTTTTGAAGTGAGAATACGAAATTTTAATACCAGAGTGAGTTAACAATGTATGAAAAATAGTAGTGTAATTTTTAAAGTAAAAAAAGCGTAGTTTTATAAGTGTTTTGAAGTGAGAATACGAAATTTTAATACCAGAGTGAGTTAACAATGTATGAAAAATAGTAGTGTAATTTTTAAAGTAAAAAAAAAGCATAGTTTTATAAGTGTTTTGAAGTGAGAATACGAAATTTTAATACCAGAGTGAGTTAACAATGTATGAAAAATAGTAGTGTAATTTTTAAAGTAAAAAAAAGCGTAGTTTTATAAGTGTTTTGAAGTGAGAATACGAAATATTAATACCAGAGTGAGTTAACAATGTATGAAAAATAGTAGTGTAATTTTTAAAGTAAAAAAAAGCGTAGTTTTATAAGTGTTTTGAAGTGAGAATACGAAATATTAATACCAGAGTGAGTTAACAATGTATGAAAAATAGTAGTGTAATTTTTAAAGTAAAAAAAAGCATAGTTTTATAAGTGTTTTGAAGTGAGAATACGAAATTTTAATACCAGAGTGAGTTAACAATGTATGAAAAATAGTAGTGTAATTTTTAAAGTAAAAAAAAGCATAGTTTTATAAGTGTTTTGAAGTGAGAATACGAAATTTTAATACCAGAGTGAGTTAACAATGTATGAAAAATAGTAGTGTAATTTTTAAAGTAAAAAAAAGCGTAGTTTTATAAGTGTTTTGAAGTGAGAATACGAAATTTTAATACCAGAGTGAGTTAACAATGTATGAAAAATAGTAGTGTAATTTTTAAAGTAAAAAAAAGCGTAGTTTTATAAGTGTTTTGAAGTGAGAATACGAAATTTTAATACCAGAGTGAGTTAACAATGTATGAAAAATAGTAGTGTAATTTTTAAAGTAAAAAAAAGCATAGTTTTATAAGTGTTTTGAAGTGAGAATACGAAATTTTAATACCAGAGTGAGTTAACAATGTATGAAAAATAGTAGTGTAATTTTTAAAGTAAAAAAAAGCATAGTTTTATAAGTGTTTTGAAGTGAGAATACGAAATTTTAATACCAGAGTGAGTTAACAATGTATGAAAAATAGTAGTGTAATTTTTAAAGTAAAAAAAAGCGTAGTTTTATAAGTGTTTTGAAGTGAGAATACGAAATTTTAATACCAGAGTGAGTTAACAATGTATGAAAAATAGTAGTGTAATTTTTAAAGTAAAAAAAAGCGTAGTTTTATAAGTGTTTTGAAGTGAGAATACGAAATTTTAATACCAGAGTGAGTTAACAATGTATGAAAAATAGTAGTGTAATTTTTTAAAGTAAAAAAAAGCATAGTTTTATAAGTGTTTTGAAGTGAGAATACGAAATTTTAATACCAGAGTGAGTTAACAATGTATGAAAAATAGTAGTGTAATTTTTAAAGTAAAAAAAAGCATAGTTTTATAAGTGTTTTGAAGTGAGAATACGAAATTTTAATACCAGAGTGAGTTAACAATGTATGAAAAATAGTAGTGTAATTTTTAAAGTAAAAAAAAGCGTAGTTTTATAAGTGTTTTGAAGTGAGAATACGAAATTTTAATACCAGAGTGAGTTAACAATGTATGAAAAATAGTAGTGTAATTTTTAAAGTAAAAAAAAGCGTAGTTTTATAAGTGTTTTGAAGTGAGAATACGAAATATTAATACCAGAGTGAGTTAACAATGTATGAAAAATAGTAGTGTAATTTTTAAAGTAAAAAAAAGCGTAGTTTTATAAGTGTTTTGAAGTGAGAATACGAAATTTTAATACCAGAGTGAGTTAACAATGTATGAAAAATAGTAGTGTAATTTTTAAAGTAAAAAAAAGCATAGTTTTATAAGTGTTTTGAAGTGAGAATACGAAATTTTAATACCAGAGTGAGTTAACAATGTATGAAAAATAGTAGTGTAATTTTTAAAGTAAAAAAAAGCATAGTTTTATAAGTGTTTTGAAGTGAGAATACGAAATTTTAATACCAGAGTGAGTTAACAATGTATGAAAAATAGTAGTGTAATTTTTAAAGTAAAAAAAAGCGTAGTTTTATAAGTGTTTTGAAGTGAGAATACGAAATTTTAATACCAGAGTGAGTTAACAATGTATGAAAAATAGTAGTGTAATTTTTAAAGTAAAAAAAAGCGTAGTTTTATAAGTGTTTTGAAGTGAGAATACGAAATATTAATACCAGAGTGAGTTAACAATGTATGAAAAATAGTAGTGTAATTTTTAAAGTAAAAAAAAGCGTAGTTTTATAAGTGTTTTGAAGTGAGAATACGAAATTTTAATACCAGAGTGAGTTAACAATGTATGAAAAATAGTAGTGTAATTTTTAAAGTAAAAAAAAGCGTAGTTTTATAAGTGTTTTGAAGTGAGAATACGAAATTTTAATACCAGAGTGAGTTAACAATGTATGAAAAATAGTAGTGTAATTTTTAAAGTAAAAAAAAGCGTAGTTTTATAAGTGTTTTGAAGTGAGAATACGAAATTTTAATACCAGAGTGAGTTAACAAAGTATGAAAAATAGTAGTGTAATTTTTAAAGTAAAAAAAAGCATAGTTTTATAAGTGTTTTGAAGTGAGAATACGAAATTTTAATACCAGAGTGAGTTAACAATGTATGAAAAATAGTAGTGTAATTTTTAAAGTAAAAAAAAAGCATAGTTTTATAAGTGTTTTGAAGTGAGAATACGAAATTTTAATACCAGAGTGAGTTAACAATGTATGAAAAATAGTAGTGTAATTTTTAAAGTAAAAAAAAGCGTAGTTTTATAAGTGTTTTGAAGTGAGAATACGAAATTTTAATACCAGAGTGAGTTAACAATGTATGAAAAATAGTAGTGTAATTTTTAAAGTAAAAAAAAGCATAGTTTTATAAGTGTTTTGAAGTGAGAATACGAAATTTTAATACCAGAGTGAGTTAACAATGTATGAAAAATAGTAGTGTAATTTTTAAAGTAAAAAAAAGCGTAGTTTTATAAGTGTTTTGAAGTGAGAATACGAAATTTTAATACCAGAGTGAGTTAACAATGTATGAAAAATAGTAGTGTAATTTTTAAAGTAAAAAAAAGCATAGTTTTATAAGTGTTTTGAAGTGAGAATACGAAATTTTAATACCAGAGTGAGTTAACAATGTATGAAAAATAGTAGTGTAATTTTTAAAGTAAAAAAAAGCATAGTTTTATAAGTGTTTTGAAGTGAGAATACGAAATTTTAATACCAGAGTGAGTTAACAATGTATGAAAAATAGTAGTGTAATTTTTAAAGTAAAAAAAAGCGTAGTTTTATAAGTGTTTTGAAGTGAGAATACGAAATTATTAATACCAGAGTGAGTTAACAATGTATGAAAAATAGTAGTGTAATTTTTAAAGTAAAAAAAAGCGTAGTTTTATAAGTGTTTTGAAGTGAGAATACGAAATTTTAATACCAGAGTGAGTTAACAATGTATGAAAAATAGTAGTGTAATTTTTAAAGTAAAAAAAAGCATAGTTTTATAAGTGTTTTGAAGTGAGAATACGAAATTTTAATACCAGAGTGAGTTAACAATGTATGAAAAATAGTAGTGTAATTTTTAAAGTAAAAAAAAGCGTAGTTTTATAAGTGTTTTGAAGTGAGAATACGAAATATTAATACCAGAGTGAGTTAACAATGTATGAAAAATAGTAGTGTAATTTTTAAAGTAAAAAAAAGCATAGTTTTATAAGTGTTTTGAAGTGAGAATACGAAATATTAATACCAGAGTGAGTTAACAATGTATGAAAAATAGTAGTGTAATTTTTAAAGTAAAAAAAAGCATAGTTTTATAAGTGTTTTGAAGTGAGAATACGAAATTTTAATACCAGAGTGAGTTAACAATGTATGAAAAATAGTAGTGTAATTTTTAAAGTAAAAAAAAGCGTAGTTTTATAAGTGTTTTGAAGTGAGAATACGAAATTTTAATACCAGAGTGAGTTAACAATGTATGAAAAATAGTAGTGTAATTTTTAAAGTAAAAAAAAGCGTAGTTTTATAAGTGTTTTGAAGTGAGAATACGAAATTTTAATACCAGAGTGAGTTAACAATGTATGAAAAATAGTAGTGTAATTTTTAAAGTAAAAAAAAGCGTAGTTTTATAAGTGTTTTGAAGTGAGAATACGAAATTTTAATACCAGAGTGAGTTAACAATGTATGAAAAATAGTAGTGTAATTTTTAAAGTAAAAAAAAAGCATAGTTTTATAAGTGTTTTGAAGTGAGAATACGAAATTTTAATACCAGAGTGAGTTAACAATGTATGAAAAATAGTAGTGTAATTTTTAAAGTAAAAAAAAGCGTAGTTTTATAAGTGTTTTGAAGTGAGAATACGAAATTTTAATACCAGAGTGAGTTAACAATGTATGAAAAATAGTAGTGTAATTTTTAAAGTAAAAAAAAGCATAGTTTTATAAGTGTTTTGAAGTGAGAATACGAAATTTTAATACCAGAGTGAGTTAACAATGTATGAAAAATAGTAGTGTAATTTTTAAAGTAAAAAAAAGCGTAGTTTTATAAGTGTTTTGAAGTGAGAATACGAAATTTTAATACCAGAGTGAGTTAACAATGTATGAAAAATAGTAGTGTAATTTTTAAAGTAAAAAAAAGCATAGTTTTATAAGTGTTTTGAAGTGAGAATACGAAATTTTAATACCAGAGTGAGTTAACAATGTATGAAAAATAGTAGTGTAATTTTTAAAGTAAAAAAAAGCGTAGTTTTATAAGTGTTTTGAAGTGAGAATACGAAATTTTAATACCAGAGTGAGTTAACAATGTATGAAAAATAGTAGTGTAATTTTTAAAGTAAAAAAAAGCATAGTTTTATAAGTGTTTTGAAGTGAGAATACGAAATTTTAATACCAGAGTGAGTTAACAATGTATGAAAAATAGTAGTGTAATTTTTAAAGTAAAAAAAAGCATAGTTTTATAAGTGTTTTGAAGTGAGAATACGAAATTTTAATACCAGAGTGAGTTAACAATGTATGAAAAATAGTAGTGTAATTTTTAAAGTAAAAAAAAGCATAGTTTTATAAGTGTTTTGAAGTGAGAATACGAAATATTAATACCAGAGTGAGTTAACAATGTATGAAAAATAGTAGTGTAATTTTTAAAGTAAAAAAAAGCATAGTTTTATAAGTGTTTTGAAGTGAGAATACGAAATTTTAATACCAGAGTGAGTTAACAATGTATGAAAAATAGTAGTGTAATTTTTAAAGTAAAAAAAAGCGTAGTTTTATAAGTGTTTTGAAGTGAGAATACGAAATATTAATACCAGAGTGAGTTAACAATGTATGAAAAATAGTAGTGTAATTTTTAAAGTAAAAAAAAGCATAGTTTTATAAGTGTTTTGAAGTGAGAATACGAAATTTTAATACCAGAGTGAGTTAACAATGTATGAAAAATAGTAGTGTAATTTTTAAAGTAAAAAAAAGCATAGTTTTATAAGTGTTTTGAAGTGAGAATACGAAATTTAATACCAGAGTGAGTTAACAATGTATGAAAAATAGTAGTGTAATTTTTAAAGTAAAAAAAAGCATAGTTTTATAAGTGTTTTGAAGTGAGAATACGAAATTTTAATACCAGAGTGAGTTAACAATGTATGAAAAATAGTAGTGTAATTTTTAAAGTAAAAAAAAGCATAGTTTTTATAAGTGTTTTGAAGTGAGAATACGAAATATTAATACCAGAGTGAGTTAACAATGTATGAAAAATAGTAGTGTAATTTTTAAAGTAAAAAAAAGCGTAGTTTTATAAGTGTTTTGAAGTGAGAATACGAAATTTTAATACCAGAGTGAGTTAACAATGTATGAAAAATAGTAGTGTAATTTTTAAAGTAAAAAAAAGCATAGTTTTATAAGTGTTTTGAAGTGAGAATACGAAATTTTAATACCAGAGTGAGTTAACAATGTATGAAAAATAGTAGTGTAATTTTTAAAGTAAAAAAAAGCATAGTTTTATAAGTGTTTTGAAGTGAGAATACGAAATTTTAATACCAGAGTGAGTTAACAATGTATGAAAAATAGTAGTGTAATTTTTAAAGTAAAAAAAAGCATAGTTTTATAAGTGTTTTGAAGTGAGAATACGAAATTTTAATACCAGAGTGAGTTAACAATGTATGAAAAATAGTAGTGTAATTTTTAAAGTAAAAAAAAGCATAGTTTTATAAGTGTTTTGAAGTGAGAATACGAAATTTTAATACCAGAGTGAGTTAACAATGTATGAAAAATAGTAGTGTAATTTTTAAAGTAAAAAAAAGCATAGTTTTATAAGTGTTTTGAAGTGAGAATACGAAATTTTAATACCAGAGTGAGTTAACAATGTATGAAAAATAGTAGTGTAATTTTTAAAGTAAAAAAAAGCATAGTTTTATAAGTGTTTTGAAGTGAGAATACGAAATTTTAATACCAGAGTGAGTTAACAATGTATGAAAAATAGTAGTGTAATTTTTAAAGTAAAAAAAAGCATAGTTTTATAAGTGTTTTGAAGTGAGAATACAATGTATGAAAAATATAGTTTTATAAGTGTGTTTTGAAGTGAGAATACGAAATTTTAATACCAGAGTGAGTTAACAATGTATGAAAAATAGTAGTGTAATTTTTAAAGTAAAAAAAAAGCATAGTTTTATAAGTGTTTTGAAGTGAGAATACGAAATTTTAATACCAGAGTGAGTTAACAATGTATGAAAAATAGTAGTGTAATTTTTAAAGTAAAAAAAAGCATAGTTTTATAAGTGTTTTGAAGTGAGAATACGAAATTTTAATACCAGAGTGAGTTAACAATGTATGAAAAATAGTAGTGTAATTTTTAAAGTAAAAAAAAGCATAGTTTTATAAGTGTTTTGAAGTGAGAATACGAAATTTTAATACCAGAGTGAGTTAACAATGTATGAAAAATAGTAGTGTAATTTTTAAAGTAAAAAAAAGCATAGTTTTATAAGTGTTTTGAAGTGAGAATACGAAATTTTAATACCAGAGTGAGTTAACAATGTATGAAAAATAGTAGTGTAATTTTTAAAGTAAAAAAAAGCATAGTTTTATAAGTGTTTTGAAGTGAGAATACGAAATTTTAATACCAGAGTGAGTTAACAATGTATGAAAAATAGTAGTGTAATTTTTAAAGTAAAAAAAAGCATAGTTTTATAAGTGTTTTGAAGTGAGAATACGAAATTTTAATACCAGAGTGAGTTAACAATGTATGAAAAATAGTAGTGTAATTTTTAAAGTAAAAAAAAAGCATAGTTTTATAAGTGTTTTGAAGTGAGAATACGAAATTTTAATACCAGAGTGAGTTAACAATGTATGAAAAATAGTAGTGTAATTTTTAAAGTAAAAAAAAGCATAGTTTTATAAGTGTTTTGAAGTGAGAATACGAAATTTTAATACCAGAGTGAGTTAACAATGTATGAAAAATAGTAGTGTAATTTTTAAAGTAAAAAAAAGCATAGTTTTATAAGTGTTTTGAAGTGAGAATACGAAATTTTAATACCAGAGTGAGTTAACAATGTATGAAAAATAGTAGTGTAATTTTTAAAGTAAAAAAAAAGCATAGTTTTATAAGTGTTTTGAAGTGAGAATACGAAATTTTAATACCAGAGTGAGTTAACAATGTATGAAAAATAGTAGTGTAATTTTTAAAGTAAAAAAAAAGCATAGTTTTATAAGTGTTTTGAAGTGAGAATACGAAATTTTAATACCAGAGTGAGTTAACAATGTATGAAAAATAGTAGTGTAATTTTTAAAGTAAAAAAAAGCATAGTTTTATAAGTGTTTTGAAGTGAGAATACGAAATTTTAATACCAGAGTGAGTTAACAATGTATGAAAAATAGTAGTGTAATTTTTAAAGTAAAAAAAAGCATAGTTTTATAAGTGTTTTGAAGTGAGAATACGAAATTTTAATACCAGAGTGAGTTAACAATGTATGAAAAATAGTAGTGTAATTTTTAAAGTAAAAAAAAGCATAGTTTTATAAGTGTTTTGAAGTGAGAATACGAAATTTTAATACCAGAGTGAGTTAACAATGTATGAAAAATAGTAGTGTAATTTTTAAAGTAAAAAAAAGCATAGTTTTATAAGTGTTTTGAAGTGAGAATACGAAATTTTAATACCAGAGTGAGTTAACAATGTATGAAAAATAGTAGTGTAATTTTTAAAGTAAAAAAAAGCATAGTTTTATAAGTGTTTTGAAGTGAGAATACGAAATTTTAATACCAGAGTGAGTTAACAATGTATGAAAAATAGTAGTGTAATTTTTAAAGTAAAAAAAAGCATAGTTTTATAAGTGTTTTGAAGTGAGAATACGAAATTTTAATACCAGAGTGAGTTAACAATGTATGAAAAATAGTAGTGTAATTTTTAAAGTAAAAAAAAGCATAGTTTTATAAGTGTTTTGAAGTGAGAATACGAAATTTTAATACCAGAGTGAGTTAACAATGTATGAAAAATAGTAGTGTAATTTTTAAAGTAAAAAAAAGCATAGTTTTATAAGTGTTTTGAAGTGAGAATACGAAATTTTAATACCAGAGTGAGTTAACAATGTATGAAAAATAGTAGTGTAATTTTTAAAGTAAAAAAAAGCATAGTTTTATAAGTGTTTTGAAGTGAGAATACGAAATTTTAATACCAGAGTGAGTTAACAATGTATGAAAAATAGTAGTGTAATTTTTAAAGTAAAAAAAAAGCATAGTTTTATAAGTGTTTTGAAGTGAGAATACGAAATTTTAATACCAGAGTGAGTTAACAATGTATGAAAAATAGTAGTGTAATTTTTAAAGTAAAAAAAAGCATAGTTTTATAAGTGTTTTGAAGTGAGAATACGAAATTTTAATACCAGAGTGAGTTAACAATGTATGAAAAATAGTAGTGTAATTTTTAAAGTAAAAAAAAGCATAGTTTTATAAGTGTTTTGAAGTGAGAATACGAAATTTTAATACCAGAGTGAGTTAACAATGTATGAAAAATAGTAGTGTAATTTTTAAAGTAAAAAAAAGCATAGTTTTATAAGTGTTTTGAAGTGAGAATACGAAATTTTAATACCAGAGTGAGTTAACAATGTATGAAAAATAGTAGTGTAATTTTTAAAGTAAAAAAAAGCATAGTTTTATAAGTGTTTTGAAGTGAGAATACGAAATTTTAATACCAGAGTGAGTTAACAATGTATGAAAAATAGTAGTGTAATTTTTAAAGTAAAAAAAAGCATAGTTTTATAAGTGTTTTGAAGTGAGAATACGAAATTTTAATACCAGAGTGAGTTAACAATGTATGAAAAATAGTAGTGTAATTTTTAAAGTAAAAAAAAGCATAGTTTTATAAGTGTTTTGAAGTGAGAATACGAAATTTTAATACCAGAGTGAGTTAACAATGTATGAAAAATAGTAGTGTAATTTTTAAAGTAAAAAAAAGCATAGTTTTATAAGTGTTTTGAAGTGAGAATACGAAATTTTAATACCAGAGTGAGTTAACAATGTATGAAAAATAGTAGTGTAATTTTTAAAGTAAAAAAAAGCATAGTTTTATAAGTGTTTTGAAGTGAGAATACGAAATTTTAATACCAGAGTGAGTTAACAATGTATGAAAAATAGTAGTGTAATTTTTAAAGTAAAAAAAAGCATAGTTTTATAAGTGTTTTGAAGTGAGAATACGAAATTTTAATACCAGAGTGAGTTAACAATGTATGAAAAATAGTAGTGTAATTTTTAAAGTAAAAAAAAGCATAGTTTTATAAGTGTTTTGAAGTGAGAATACGAAATTTTAATACCAGAGTGAGTTAACAATGTATGAAAAATAGTAGTGTAATTTTTAAAGTAAAAAAAAACATAGTTTTATAAGTGTTTTGAAGTGAGAATACGAAATTTTAATACCAGAGTGAGTTAACAATGTATGAAAAATAGTAGTGTAATTTTTAAAGTAAAAAAAAGCATAGTTTTATAAGTGTTTTGAAGTGAGAATACGAAATTTTAATACCAGAGTGAGTTAACAATGTATGAAAAATAGTAGTGTAATTTTTAAAGTAAAAAAAAAGCATAGTTTTATAAGTGTTTTGAAGTGAGAATACGAAATTTTAATACCAGAGTGAGTTAACAATGTATGAAAAATAGTAGTGTAATTTTTAAAGTAAAAAAAAGCATAGTTTTATAAGTGTTTTGAAGTGAGAATACGAAATTTTAATACCAGAGTGAGTTAACAATGTATGAAAAATAGTAGTGTAATTTTTAAAGTAAAAAAAAGCATAGTTTTATAAGTGTTTTGAAGTGAGAATACGAAATTTTAATACCAGAGTGAGTTAACAATGTATGAAAAATAGTAGTGTAATTTTTAAAGTAAAAAAAAGCATAGTTTTATAAGTGTTTTGAAGTGAGAATACGAAATTTTAATACCAGAGTGAGTTAACAATGTATGAAAAATAGTAGTGTAATTTTTAAAGTAAAAAAAAAGCATAGTTTTATAAGTGTTTTGAAGTGAGAATACGAAATTTTAATACCAGAGTGAGTTAACAAAGTATGAAAAAAAGTAGTGTAATTTTTAAAGTAAAAAAAAAGCATAGTTTTATAAGTGTTTTGAAGTGAGAATACGAAATTTTAATACCAGAGTGAGTTAACAATGTATGAAAAATAGTAGTGTAATTTTTAAAGTAAAAAAAAACATAGTTTTATAAGTGTTTTGAAGTGAGAATACGAAATTTTAATACCAGAGTGAGTTAACAATGTATGAAAAATAGTAGTGTAATTTTTAAAGTAAAAAAAGCATAGTTTTATAAGTGTTTTGAAGTGAGAATACGAAATATTAATACCAGAGTGAGTTAACAATGTATGAAAAATAGTAGTGTAATTTTTAAAGTAAAAAAAAGCATAGTTTTATAAGTGTTTTGAAGTGAGAATACGAAATTTTAATACCAGAGTGAGTTAACAATGTATGAAAAATAGTAGTGTAATTTTTAAAGTAAAAAAAAGCATAGTTTTATAAGTGTTTTGAAGTGAGAATACGAAATTTTAATACCAGAGTGAGTTAACAATGTATGAAAAATAGTAGTGTAATTTTTAAAGTAAAAAAAAGCATAGTTTTATAAGTGTTTTGAAGTGAGAATACGAAATTTTAATACCAGAGTGAGTTAACAATGTATGAAAAATAGTAGTGTAATTTTTAAAGTAAAAAAAAGCATAGTTTTATAAGTGTTTTGAAGTGAGAATACGAAATTTTAATACCAGAGTGAGTTAACAATGTATGAAAAATAGTAGTGTAATTTTTAAAGTAAAAAAAGCATAGTTTTATAAGTGTTTTGAAGTGAGAATACGAAATTTTAATACCAGAGTGAGTTAACAAAGTATGAAAAATAGTAGTGTAATTTTTAAAGTAAAAAAAAGCATAGTTTTATAAGTGTTTTGAAGTGAGAATACGAAATTTTAATACCAGAGTGAGTTAACAAAGTATGAAAAATAGTAGTGTAATTTTTAAAGTAAAAAAAAGCATAGTTTTATAAGTGTTTTGAAGTGAGAATACGAAATTTTAATACCAAAGTGAGTTAACAATGTATGAAAAATAGTAGTGTAATTTTTAAAGTAAAAAAAAGCATAGTTTTATAAGTGTTTTGAAGTGAGAATACGAAATTTTAATACCAGAGTGAGTTAACAATGTATGAAAAATAGTAGTGTAATTTTTAAAGTAAAAAAAAGCATAGTTTTATAAGTGTTTTGAAGTGAGAATACGAAATTTTAATACCAGAGTGAGTTAACAATGTATGAAAAATAGTAGTGTAATTTTTAAAGTAAAAAAAAGCATAGTTTTATAAGTGTTTTGAAGTGAGAATACGAAATTTTAATACCAGAGTGAGTTAACAATGTATGAAAAATAGTAGTGTAATTTTTAAAGTAAAAAAAAGCATAGTTTTATAAGTGTTTTGAAGTGAGAATACGAAATTTTAATACCAGAGTGAGTTAACAATGTATGAAAAATAGTAGTGTAATTTTTAAAGTAAAAAAAAACATAGTTTTATAAGTGTTTTGAAGTGAGAATACGAAATTTTAATACCAGAGTGAGTTAACAATGTATGAAAAATAGTAGTGTAATTTTTAAAGTAAAAAAAAAGCATAGTTTTATAAGTGTTTTGAAGTGAGAATACGAAATTTTAATACCAGAGTGAGTTAACAATGTATGAAAAATAGTAGTGTAATTTTTAAAGTAAAAAAAAACATAGTTTTATAAGTGTTTTGAAGTGAGAATACGAAATTTTAATACCAGAGTGAGTTAACAATGTATGAAAAATAGTAGTGTAATTTTTGAGGGAAAAAAGCGTAGTTTTATAAGTGTTTTGAAGTGAGAATAATTAAATTTAATATCAAAGGATTCAGCAAAGTATGAAAAAAAGTAGTGTAATTTTTAAAGTAAAAAAAAGCATAGTTTTATAAGTGTTTTGAAGTGAGAATACGAAATTTTAATACCAGAGTGAGTTAACAATGTATGAAAAATAGTAGTGTAATTTTTAAAGTAAAAAAAAGCATAGTTTTATAAGTGTTTTGAAGTGAGAATACGAAATTTTAATACCAGAGTGAGTTAACAATGTATGAAAAATAGTAGTGTAATTTTTAAAGTAAAAAAAAGCATAGTTTTATAAGTGTTTTGAAGTGAGAATACGAAATTTTAATACCAGAGTGAGTTAACAATGTATGAAAAATAGTAGTGTAATTTTTAAAGTAAAAAAAAGCATAGTTTTATAAGTGTTTTGAAGTGAGAATACGAAATTTTAATACCAGAGTGAGTTAACAATGTATGAAAAATAGTAGTGTAATTTTTAAAGTAAAAAAAAGCATAGTTTTATAAGTGTTTTGAAGTGAGAATACGAAATTTTAATACCAGAGTGAGTTAACAATGTATGAAAAATAGTAGTGTAATTTTTGAGGGAAAAAAGCGTAGTTTTATAAGTGTTTTGAAGTGAGAATAATTAAATTTAATATCAAAGGATTCAGCAAAGTATGAAAAAAAGTAGTGTAATTTTTAAAGTAAAAAAAAGCATAGTTTTATAAGTGTTTTGAAGTGAGAATACGAAATTTTAATACCAGAGTGAGTTAACAATGTATGAAAAATAGTAGTGTAATTTTTAAAGTAAAAAAAAAGCATAGTTTTATAAGTGTTTTGAAGTGAGAATACGAAATTTTAATACCAGAGTGAGTTAACAATGTATGAAAAATAGTAGTGTAATTTTTAAAGTAAAAAAAAGCGTAGTTTTATAAGTGTTTTGAAGTGAGAATACGAAATTTTAATACCAGAGTGAGTTAACAATGTATGAAAAATAGTAGTGTAATTTTTAAAGTAAAAAAAAACATAGTTTTATAAGTGTTTTGAAGTGAGAATACGAAATTTTAATACCAGAGTGAGTTAACAATGTATGAAAAATAGTAGTGTAATTTTTGAGGGAAAAAAGCGTAGTTTTATAAGTGTTTTGAAGTGAGAATAATTAAATTTAATATCAAAGGATTCAGCAAAGTATGAAAAAAAGTAGTGTAATTTTTAAAGTAAAAAAAAGCATAGTTTTATAAGTGTTTTGAAGTGAGAATACGAAATTTTAATACCAGAGTGAGTTAACAATGTATGAAAAATAGTAGTGTAATTTTTAAAGTAAAAAAAAGCATAGTTTTATAAGTGTTTTGAAGTGAGAATACGAAATTTTAATACCAGAGTGAGTTAACAATGTATGAAAAATAGTAGTGTAATTTTTAAAGTAAAAAAAAGCATAGTTTTATAAGTGTTTTGAAGTGAGAATACGAAATTTTAATACCAGAGTGAGTTAACAATGTATGAAAAATAGTAGTGTAATTTTTGAGGGAAAAAAGCGTAGTTTTATAAGTGTTTTGAAGTGAGAATAATTAAATTTAATATCAAAGGATTCAGCAAAGTATGAAAAAAAGTAGTGTAATTTTTAAAGTAAAAAAAAGCATAGTTTTATAAGTGTTTTGAAGTGAGAATACGAAATTTTAATACCAGAGTGAGTTAACAATGTATGAAAAATAGTAGTGTAATTTTTAAAGTAAAAAAAAGCATAGTTTTATAAGTGTTTTGAAGTGAGAATACGAAATTTTAATACCAGAGTGAGTTAACAATGTATGAAAAATAGTAGTGTAATTTTTAAAGTAAAAAAAAGCATAGTTTTATAAGTGTTTTGAAGTGAGAATACGAAATTTTAATACCAGAGTGAGTTAACAATGTATGAAAAATAGTAGTGTAATTTTTAAAGTAAAAAAAAGCATAGTTTTATAAGTGTTTTGAAGTGAGAATACGAAATTTTAATACCAGAGTGAGTTAACAATGTATGAAAAATAGTAGTGTAATTTTTAAAGTAAAAAAAAGCATAGTTTTATAAGTGTTTTGAAGTGAGAATACGAAATTTTAATACCAGAGTGAGTTAACAATGTATGAAAAATAGTAGTGTAATTTTTAAAGTAAAAAAAAGCGTAGTTTTATAAGTGTTTTGAAGTGAGAATACGAAATTTTAATACCAGAGTGAGTTAACAATGTATGAAAAATAGTAGTGTAATTTTTAAAGTAAAAAAAAACATAGTTTTATAAGTGTTTTGAAGTGAGAATACGAAATTTTAATACCAGAGTGAGTTAACAATGTATGAAAAATAGTAGTGTAATTTTTAAAGTAAAAAAAAGCATAGTTTTATAAGTGTTTTGAAGTGAGAATACGAAATTTTAATACCAGAGTGAGTTAACAATGTATGAAAAATAGTAGTGTAATTTTTAAAGTAAAAAAAAGCATAGTTTTATAAGTGTTTTGAAGTGAGAATACGAAATTTTAATACCAGAGTGAGTTAACAATGTATGAAAAATAGTAGTGTAATTTTTGAGGGAAAAAAGCGTAGTTTTATAAGTGTTTTGAAGTGAGAATACGAAATTTTAATACCAGAGTGAGTTAACAATGTATGAAAAATAGTAGTGTAATTTTTAAAGTAAAAAAAGCATAGTTTTATAAGTGTTTTGAAGTGAGAATACGAAATTTTAATACCAGAGTGAGTTAACAATGTATGAAAAATAGTAGTGTAATTTTTAAAGTAAAAAAAAGCATAGTTTTATAAGTGTTTTGAAGTGAGAATACGAAATTTTAATACCAGAGTGAGTTAACAATGTATGAAAAATAGTAGTGTAATTTTTAAAGTAAAAAAAAGCATAGTTTTATAAGTGTTTTGAAGTGAGAATACGAAATTTTAATACCAGAGTGAGTTAACAATGTATGAAAAATAGTAGTGTAATTTTTAAAGTAAAAAAAAGCATAGTTTTATAAGTGTTTTGAAGTGAGAATACGAAATATTAATACCAGAGTGAGTTAACAATGTATGAAAAATAGTAGTGTAATTTTTAAAGTAAAAAAAAGCATAGTTTTATAAGTGTTTTGAAGTGAGAATACGAAATTTTAATACCAGAGTGAGTTAACAATGTATGAAAAATAGTAGTGTAATTTTTAAAGTAAAAAAAAGCATAGTTTTATAAGTGTTTTGAAGTGAGAATACGAAATATTAATACCAGAGTGAGTTAACAATGTATGAAAAATAGTAGTGTAATTTTTAAAGTAAAAAAAAGCATAGTTTTATAAGTGTTTTGAAGTGAGAATACGAAATTTTAATACCAGAGTGAGTTAACAATGTATGAAAAATAGTAGTGTAATTTTTGAGGGAAAAAAGCATAGTTTTATAAGTGTTTTGAAGTGAGAATACGAAATTTTAATACCAGAGTGAGTTAACAATGTATGAAAAATAGTAGTGTAATTTTTAAAGTAAAAAAAAGCATAGTTTTATAAGTGTTTTGAAGTGAGAATACGAAATTTTAATACCAGAGTGAGTTAACAATGTATGAAAAATAGTAGTGTAATTTTTAAAGTAAAAAAAAGCATAGTTTTATAAGTGTTTTGAAGTGAGAATACGAAATTTTAATACCAGAGTGAGTTAACAATGTATGAAAAATAGTAGTGTAATTTTTGAGGGAAAAAAGCGTAGTTTTATAAGTGTTTTGAAGTGAGAATAATTAAATTTTAATACCAGAGTGAGTTAACAATGTATGAAAAATAGTAGTGTAATTTTTAAAGTAAAAAAAAGCATAGTTTTATAAGTGTTTTGAAGTGAGAATACGAAATATTAATACCAGAGTGAGTTAACAATGTATGAAAAATAGTAGTGTAATTTTTAAAGTAAAAAAAAGCATAGTTTTATAAGTGTTTTGAAGTGAGAATACGAAATTTTAATACCAGAGTGAGTTAACAATGTATGAAAAATAGTAGTGTAATTTTTAAAGTAAAAAAAAGCATAGTTTTATAAGTGTTTTGAAGTGAGAATACGAAATATTAATACCAGAGTGAGTTAACAATGTATGAAAAATAGTAGTGTAATTTTTAAAGTAAAAAAAAGCATAGTTTTATAAGTGTTTTGAAGTGAGAATACGAAATTTTAATACCAGAGTGAGTTAACAATGTATGAAAAATAGTAGTGTAATTTTTGAGGGAAAAAAGCATAGTTTTATAAGTGTTTTGAAGTGAGAATACGAAATTTTAATACCAGAGTGAGTTAACAATGTATGAAAAATAGTAGTGTAATTTTTAAAGTAAAAAAAAGCATAGTTTTATAAGTGTTTTGAAGTGAGAATACGAAATTTTAATACCAGAGTGAGTTAACAATGTATGAAAAATAGTAGTGTAATTTTTAAAGTAAAAAAAAGCATAGTTTTATAAGTGTTTTGAAGTGAGAATACGAAATTTTAATACCAGAGTGAGTTAACAATGTATGAAAAATAGTAGTGTAATTTTTAAAGTAAAAAAAAGCATAGTTTTATAAGTGTTTTGAAGTGAGAATACGAAATTTTAATACCAGAGTGAGTTAACAATGTATGAAAAATAGTAGTGTAATTTTTGAGGGAAAAAAGCGTAGTTTTATAAGTGTTTTGAAGTGAGAATAATTAAATTTTAATACCAGAGTGAGTTAACAATGTATGAAAAATAGTAGTGTAATTTTTAAAGTAAAAAAAAGCATAGTTTTATAAGTGTTTTGAAGTGAGAATAATTAAATTTAATATCAAAGGATTCAGCAAAGTATGAAAAAAAGTAGTGTAATTTTTAAAGTAAAAAAAAGCATAGTTTTATAAGTGTTTTGAAGTGAGAATACGAAATTTTAATACCAGAGTGAGTTAACAATGTATGAAAAATAGTAGTGTAATTTTTAAAGTAAAAAAAAGCATAGTTTTATAAGTGTTTTGAAGTGAGAATACGAAATTTTAATACCAGAGTGAGTTAACAATGTATGAAAAATAGTAGTGTAATTTTTGAGGGAAAAAAGCGTAGTTTTATAAGTGTTTTGAAGTGAGAATAATTAAATTTAATATCAAAGGATTCAGCAAAGTATGAAAAAAAGTAGTGTAATTTTTAAAGTAAAAAAAAGCATAGTTTTATAAGTGTTTTGAAGTGAGAATACGAAATTTTAATACCAGAGTGAGTTAACAATGTATGAAAAATAGTAGTGTAATTTTTAAAGTAAAAAAAAGCATAGTTTTATAAGTGTTTTGAAGTGAGAATACGAAATTTTAATACCAGAGTGAGTTAACAATGTATGAAAAATAGTAGTGTAATTTTTAAAGTAAAAAAAAGCATAGTTTTATAAGTGTTTTGAAGTGAGAATACGAAATTTTAATACCAGAGTGAGTTAACAATGTATGAAAAATAGTAGTGTAATTTTTGAGGGAAAAAAGCGTAGTTTTATAAGTGTTTTGAAGTGAGAATAATTAAATTTTAATACCAGAGTGAGTTAACAATGTATGAAAAATAGTAGTGTAATTTTTAAAGTAAAAAAAAGCATAGTTTTATAAGTGTTTTGAAGTGAGAATACGAAATTTTAATACCAGAGTGAGTTAACAATGTATGAAAAATAGTAGTGTAATTTTTAAAGTAAAAAAAAGCATAGTTTTATAAGTGTTTTGAAGTGAGAATACGAAATTTTAATACCAGAGTGAGTTAACAATGTATGAAAAATAGTAGTGTAATTTTTAAAGTAAAAAAAAGCATAGTTTTATAAGTGTTTTGAAGTGAGAATACGAAATATTAATACCAGAGTGAGTTAACAATGTATGAAAAATAGTAGTGTAATTTTTAAAGTAAAAAAAAGCATAGTTTTATAAGTGTTTTGAAGTGAGAATACGAAATTTTAATACCAGAGTGAGTTAACAATGTATGAAAAATAGTAGTGTAATTTTTAAAGTAAAAAAAAGCATAGTTTTATAAGTGTTTTGAAGTGAGAATACGAAATTTTAATACCAGAGTGAGTTAACAATGTATGAAAAATAGTAGTGTAATTTTTAAAGTAAAAAAAAGCATAGTTTTATAAGTGTTTTGAAGTGAGAATACGAAATTTTAATACCAGAGTGAGTTAACAATGTATGAAAAATAGTAGTGTAATTTTTGAGGGAAAAAAGCGTAGTTTTATAAGTGTTTTGAAGTGAGAATAATTAAATTTAATATCAAAGGATTCAGCAAAGTTTGAAAAAAAGTAGTGTAATTTTTAAAGTAAAAAAAAGCATAGTTTTATAAGTGTTTTGAAGTGAGAATAATTAAATTTTAATACCAGAGTGAGTTAACAATGTATGAAAAATAGTAGTGTAATTTTTAAAGTAAAAAAAAGCATAGTTTTATAAGTGTTTTGAAGTGAGAATACGAAATTTTAATACCAGAGTGAGTTAACAATGTATGAAAAATAGTAGTGTAATTTTTGAGGGAAAAAAAGCGTAGTTTTATAAGTGTTTTGAAGTGAGAATAATTAAATTTAATATCAAAGGATTCAGCAAAGTATGAAAAAAAGTAGTGTAATTTTTAAAGTAAAAAAAAGCATAGTTTTATAAGTGTTTTGAAGTGAGAATACGAAATTTTAATACCAGAGTGAGTTAACAATGTATGAAAAATAGTAGTGTAATTTTTAAAGTAAAAAAAAGCATAGTTTTATAAGTGTTTTGAAGTGAGAATACGAAATTTTAATACCAGAGTGAGTTAACAATGTATGAAAAATAGTAGTGTAATTTTTAAAGTAAAAAAAAGCATAGTTTTATAAGTGTTTTGAAGTGAGAATACGAAATTTTAATACCAGAGTGAGTTAACAATGTATGAAAAATAGTAGTGTAATTTTTGAGGGAAAAAAGCGTAGTTTTATAAGTGTTTTGAAGTGAGAATAATTAAGTTTTAATACCAGAGTGAGTTAACAATGTATGAAAAATAGTAGTGTAATTTTTAAAGTAAAAAAAAGCATAGTTTTATAAGTGTTTTGAAGTGAGAATACGAAATATTAATACCAGAGTGAGTTAACAATGTATGAAAAATAGTAGTGTAATTTTTAAAGTAAAAAAAAGCATAGTTTTATAAGTGTTTTGAAGTGAGAATACGAAATTTTAATACCAGAGTGAGTTAACAATGTATGAAAAATAGTAGTGTAATTTTTAAAGTAAAAAAAAGCATAGTTTTATAAGTGTTTTGAAGTGAGAATACGAAATTTTAATACCAGAGTGAGTTAACAATGTATGAAAAATAGTAGTGTAATTTTTAAAGTAAAAAAAAGCATAGTTTTATAAGTGTTTTGAAGTGAGAATACGAAATTTTAATACCAGAGTGAGTTAACAATGTATGAAAAATAGTAGTGTAATTTTTAAAGTAAAAAAAAGCATAGTTTTATAAGTGTTTTGAAGTGAGAATACGAAATATTAATACCAGAGTGAGTTAACAATGTATGAAAAATAGTAGTGTAATTTTTAAAGTAAAAAAAAGCATAGTTTTATAAGTGTTTTGAAGTGAGAATACGAAATTTTAATACCAGAGTGAGTTAACAATGTATGAAAAATAGTAGTGTAATTTTTGAGGGAAAAAAGCATAGTTTTATAAGTGTTTTGAAGTGAGAATACGAAATTTTAATACCAGAGTGAGTTAACAATGTATGAAAAATAGTAGTGTAATTTTTAAAGTAAAAAAAAGCATAGTTTTATAAGTGTTTTGAAGTGAGAATACGAAATTTTAATACCAGAGTGAGTTAACAATGTATGAAAAATAGTAGTGTAATTTTTAAAGTAAAAAAAAGCATAGTTTTATAAGTGTTTTGAAGTGAGAATACGAAATTTTAATACCAGAGTGAGTTAACAATGTATGAAAAATAGTAGTGTAATTTTTGAGGGAAAAAAGCGTAGTTTTATAAGTGTTTTGAAGTGAGAATAATTAAATATTACTACCAGAGTGAGTTAACAATGTATGAAAAATAGTAGTGTAATTTTTAAAGTAAAAAAAAGCATAGTTTTATAAGTGTTTTGAAGTGAGAATACGAAATTTTAATACCAGAGTGAGTTAACAATGTATGAAAAATAGTAGTGTAATTTTTGAGGGAAAAAAGCATAGTTTTATAAGTGTTTTGAAGTGAGAATACGAAATTTTAATACCAGAGTGAGTTAACAATGTATGAAAAATAGTAGTGTAATTTTTAAAGTAAAAAAAAGCATAGTTTTATAAGTGTTTTGAAGTGAGAATACGAAATATTAATACCAGAGTGAGTTAACAATGTATGAAAAATAGTAGTGTAATTTTTAAAGTAAAAAAAAGCATAGTTTTATAAGTGTTTTGAAGTGAGAATACGAAATTTTAATACCAGAGTGAGTTAACAATGTATGAAAAATAGTAGTGTAATTTTTGAGGGAAAAAAGCATAGTTTTATAAGTGTTTTGAAGTGAGAATACGAAATTTTAATACCAGAGTGAGTTAACAATGTATGAAAAATAGTAGTGTAATTTTTAAAGTAAAAAAAGCATAGTTTTATAAGTGTTTTGAAGTGAGAATACGAAATTTTAATACCAGAGTGAGTTAACAATGTATGAAAAATAGTAGTGTAATTTTTAAAGTAAAAAAAAGCATAGTTTTATAAGTGTTTTGAAGTGAGAATACGAAATATTAATACCAGAGTGAGTTAACAATGTATGAAAAATAGTAGTGTAATTTTTAAAGTAAAAAAAGCATAGTTTTATAAGTGTTTTGAAGTGAGAATACGAAATTTTAATACCAGAGTGAGTTAACAATGTATGAAAAATAGTAGTGTAATTTTTAAAGTAAAAAAAACATAGTTTTATAAGTGTTTTGAAGTGAGAATACGAAATTTTAATACCAGAGTGAGTTAACAATGTATGAAAAATAGTAGTGTAATTTTTAAAGTAAAAAAAAGCATAGTTTTATAAGTGTTTTGAAGTGAGAATACGAAATATTAATACCAGAGTGAGTTAACAATGTATGAAAAATAGTAGTGTAATTTTTGAGGGAAAAAAGCGTAGTTTTATAAGTGTTTTGAAGTGAGAATAATTAAATTTAATATCAAAGGATTCAGCAAAGTATGAAAAAAAGTAGTGTAATTTTTAAAGTAAAAAAAAGCATAGTTTTATAAGTGTTTTGAAGTGAGAATACGAAATTTTAATACCAGAGTGAGTTAACAATGTATGAAAAATAGTAGTGTAATTTTTGAGGGAAAAAAGCATAGTTTTATAAGTGTTTTGAAGTGAGAATACGAAATTTTAATACCAGAGTGAGTTAACAATGTATGAAAAATAGTAGTGTAATTTTTGAGGGAAAAAAGCGTAGTTTTATAAGTGTTTTGAAGTGAGAATAATTAAATTTAATATCAAAGGATTCAGCAAAGTATGAAAAAAAGTAGTGTAATTTTTAAAGTAAAAAAAAGCATAGTTTTATAAGTGTTTTGAAGTGAGAATACGAAATTTTAATACCAGAGTGAGTTAACAATGTATGAAAAATAGTAGTGTAATTTTTAAAGTAAAAAAAAGCATAGTTTTATAAGTGTTTTGAAGTGAGAATACGAAATTTTAATACCAGAGTGAGTTAACAATGTATGAAAAATAGTAGTGTAATTTTTAAAGTAAAAAAAAGCATAGTTTTATAAGTGTTTTGAAGTGAGAATACGAAATTTTAATACCAGAGTGAGTTAACAATGTATGAAAAATAGTAGTGTAATTTTTGAGGGAAAAAAGCGTAGTTTTATAAGTGTTTTGAAGTGAGAATAATTTAATATTACTACCAGAGTGAGTTAACAATGTATGAAAAATAGTAGTGTAATTTTTAAAGTAAAAAAAAGCATAGTTTTATAAGTGTTTTGAAGTGAGAATACGAAATTTTAATACCAGAGTGAGTTAACAATGTATGAAAAATAGTAGTGTAATTTTTGAGGGAAAAAAGCATAGTTTTATAAGTGTTTTGAAGTGAGAATACGAAATTTTAATACCAGAGTGAGTTAACAATGTATGAAAAATAGTAGTGTAATTTTTAAAGTAAAAAAAAGCATAGTTTTATAAGTGTTTTGAAGTGAGAATACGAAATATTAATACCAGAGTGAGTTAACAATGTATGAAAAATAGTAGTGTAATTTTTAAAGTAAAAAAAAGCATAGTTTTATAAGTGTTTTGAAGTGAGAATACGAAATTTTAATACCAGAGTGAGTTAACAATGTATGAAAAATAGTAGTGTAATTTTTAAAGTAAAAAAAAGCATAGTTTTATAAGTGTTTTGAAGTGAGAATACGAAATATTAATACCAGAGTGAGTTAACAATGTATGAAAAATAGTAGTGTAATTTTTAAAGTAAAAAAAAGCATAGTTTTATAAGTGTTTTGAAGTGAGAATACGAAATTTTAATACCAGAGTGAGTTAACAATGTATGAAAAATAGTAGTGTAATTTTTAAAGTAAAAAAAAAGCATAGTTTTATAAGTGTTTTGAAGTGAGAATACGAAATTTTAATACCAGAGTGAGTTAACAATGTATGAAAAATAGTAGTGTAATTTTTGAGGGAAAAAAGCGTAGTTTTATAAGTGTTTTGAAGTGAGAATAATTAAATTTAATATCAAAGGATTCAGCAAAGTATGAAAAAAAGTAGTGTAATTTTTAAAGTAAAAAAAAGCATAGTTTTATAAGTGTTTTGAAGTGAGAATACGAAATTTTAATACCAGAGTGAGTTAACAATGTATGAAAAATAGTAGTGTAATTTTTGAGGGAAAAAAGCGTAGTTTTATAAGTGTTTTGAAGTGAGAATAATTAAATTTAATATCAAAGGATTCAGCAAAGTATGAAAAAAAGTAGTGTTATTTTTAAAGTAAAAAAAAGCATAGTTTTATAAGTGTTTTGAAGTGAGAATACGAAATTTTAATACCAGAGTGAGTTAACAATGTATGAAAAATAGTAGTGTAATTTTTAAAGTAAAAAAAAGCATAGTTTTATAAGTGTTTTGAAGTGAGAATACGAAATTTTAATACCAGAGTGAGTTAACAATGTATGAAAAATAGTAGTGTAATTTTTAAAGTAAAAAAAAGCATAGTTTTATAAGTGTTTTGAAGTGAGAATACGAAATTTTAATACCAGAGTGAGTTAACAATGTATGAAAAATAGTAGTGTAATTTTTGAGGGAAAAAAGCGTAGTTTTATAAGTGTTTTGAAGTGAGAATAATTAAATTTTAATACCAGAGTGAGTTAACAATGTATGAAAAATAGTAGTGTAATTTTTAAAGTAAAAAAAAGCATAGTTTTATAAGTGTTTTGAAGTGAGAATACGAAATTTTAATACCAGAGTGAGTTAACAATGTATGAAAAATAGTAGTGTAATTTTTGAGGGAAAAAAGCGTAGTTTTATAAGTGTTTTGAAGTGAGAATAATTAAATTTAATATCAAAGGATTCAGCAAAGTATGAAAAAAAGTAGTGTAATTTTTAAAGTAAAAAAAAGCATAGTTTTATAAGTGTTTTGAAGTGAGAATACGAAATTTTAATACCAGAGTGAGTTAACAATGTATGAAAAATAGTAGTGTAATTTTTGAGGGAAAAAAGCGTAGTTTTATAAGTGTTTTGAAGTGAGAATAATTAAATTTAATATCAAAGGATTCAGCAAAGTATGAAAAAAAGTAGTGTTATTTTTAAAGTAAAAAAAAGCATAGTTTTATAAGTGTTTTGAAGTGAGAATACGAAATTTTAATACCAGAGTGAGTTAACAATGTATGAAAAATAGTAGTGTAATTTTTAAAGTAAAAAAAAGCATAGTTTTATAAGTGTTTTGAAGTGAGAATACGAAATTTTAATACCAGAGTGAGTTAACAATGTATGAAAAATAGTAGTGTAATTTTTAAAGTAAAAAAAAGCATAGTTTTATAAGTGTTTTGAAGTGAGAATACGAAATTTTAATACCAGAGTGAGTTAACAATGTATGAAAAATAGTAGTGTAATTTTTGAGGGAAAAAAGCGTAGTTTTATAAGTGTTTTGAAGTGAGAATAATTAAATTTTAATACCAGAGTGAGTTAACAATGTATGAAAAATAGTAGTGTAATTTTTAAAGTAAAAAAAAGCATAGTTTTATAAGTGTTTTGAAGTGAGAATACGAAATTTTAATACCAGAGTGAGTTAACAATGTATGAAAAATAGTAGTGTAATTTTTAAAGTAAAAAAAAGCATAGTTTTATAAGTGTTTTGAAGTGAGAATACGAAATTTTAATACCAGAGTGAGTTAACAATGTATGAAAAATAGTAGTGTAATTTTTAAAGTAAAAAAAGCATAGTTTTATAAGTGTTTTGAAGTGAGAATACGAAATTTTAATACCAGAGTGAGTTAACAATGTATGAAAAATAGTAGTGTAATTTTTGAGGGAAAAAAGCGTAGTTTTATAAGTGTTTTGAAGTGAGAATAATTAAATATTAATACCAGAGTGAGTTAACAATGTATGAAAAATAGTAGTGTAATTTTTAAAGTAAAAAAAAGCATAGTTTTATAAGTGTTTTGAAGTGAGAATACGAAATTTTAATACCAGAGTGAGTTAACAATGTATGAAAAATAGTAGTGTAATTTTTGAGGGAAAAAAGCGTAGTTTTATAAGTGTTTTGAAGTGAGAATACGAAATTTTAATACCAGAGTGAGTTAACAATGTATGAAAAATAGTAGTGTAATTTTTAAAGTAAAAAAAAGCATAGTTTTATAAGTGTTTTGAAGTGAGAATACGAAATATTAATACCAGAGTGAGTTAACAATGTATGAAAAATAGTAGTGTAATTTTTAAAGTAAAAAAAAGCATAGTTTTTATAAGTGTTTTGAAGTGAGAATACGAAATTTTAATACCAGAGTGAGTTAACAATGTATGAAAAATAGTAGTGTAATTTTTAAAGTAAAAAAAAGCATAGTTTTATAAGTGTTTTGAAGTGAGAATACGAAATTTTAATACCAGAGTGAGTTAACAATGTATGAAAAATAGTAGTGTAATTTTTAAAGTAAAAAAAGCATAGTTTTATAAGTGTTTTGAAGTGAGAATACGAAATTTTAATACCAGAGTGAGTTAACAATGTATGAAAAATAGTAGTGTAATTTTTAAAGTAAAAAAAAAGCATAGTTTTATAAGTGTTTTGAAGTGAGAATACGAAATTTTAATACCAGAGTGAGTTAACAATGTATGAAAAATAGTAGTGTAATTTTTAAAGTAAAAAAAAAGCATAGTTTTATAAGTGTTTTGAAGTGAGAATACGAAATTTTAATACCAGAGTGAGTTAACAATGTATGAAAAATAGTAGTGTAATTTTTAAAGTAAAAAAAAGCATAGTTTTATAAGTGTTTTGAAGTGAGAATACGAAATTTTAATACCAGAGTGAGTTAACAATGTATGAAAAATAGTAGTGTAATTTTTAAAGTAAAAAAAAGCATAGTTTTATAAGTGTTTTGAAGTGAGAATACGAAATTTTAATACCAGAGTGAGTTAACAATGTATGAAAAATAGTAGTGTAATTTTTGAGGGAAAAAAGCGTAGTTTTATAAGTGTTTTGAAGTGAGAATAATTAAATTTTAATACCAGAGTGAGTTAACAATGTATGAAAAATAGTAGTGTAATTTTTAAAGTAAAAAAAAGCATAGTTTTATAAGTGTTTTGAAGTGAGAATACGAAATTTTAATACCAGAGTGAGTTAACAATGTATGAAAAATAGTAGTGTAATTTTTAAAGTAAAAAAAGCATAGTTTTATAAGTGTTTTGAAGTGAGAATACGAAATTTTAATACCAGAGTGAGTTAACAATGTATGAAAAATAGTAGTGTAATTTTTAAAGTAAAAAAAAGCATAGTTTTATAAGTGTTTTGAAGTGAGAATACGAAATATTAATACCAGAGTGAGTTAACAATGTATGAAAAATAGTAGTGTAATTTTTAAAGTAAAAAAAAGCATAGTTTTATAAGTGTTTTGAAGTGAGAATACGAAATTTTAATACCAGAGTGAGTTAACAATGTATGAAAAATAGTAGTGTAATTTTTGAGGGAAAAAAGCGTAGTTTTATAAGTGTTTTGAAGTGAGAATAATTAAATTTAATATCAAAGGATTCAGCAAAGTATGAAAAAAAGTAGTGTAATTTTTAAAGTAAAAAAAAGCATAGTTTTATAAGTGTTTTGAAGTGAGAATACGAAATTTTAATACCAGAGTGAGTTAACAATGTATGAAAAATAGTAGTGTAATTTTTAAAGTAAAAAAAAGCATAGTTTTATAAGTGTTTTGAAGTGAGAATACGAAATTTTAATACCAGAGTGAGTTAACAATGTATGAAAAATAGTAGTGTAATTTTTGAGGGAAAAAAGCGTAGTTTTATAAGTGTTTTGAAGTGAGAATAATTAAATTTAATATCAAAGGATTCAGCAAAGTATGAAAAAAAGTAGTGTAATTTTTAAAGTAAAAAAAAGCATAGTTTTATAAGTGTTTTGAAGTGAGAATACGAAATTTTAATACCAGAGTGAGTTAACAATGTATGAAAAATAGTAGTGTAATTTTTAAAGTAAAAAAAAGCATAGTTTTATAAGTGTTTTGAAGTGAGAATACGAAATTTTAATACCAGAGTGAGTTAACAATGTATGAAAAATAGTAGTGTAATTTTTAAAGTAAAAAAAAGCATAGTTTTATAAGTGTTTTGAAGTGAGAATACGAAATTTTAATACCAGAGTGAGTTAACAATGTATGAAAAATAGTAGTGTAATTTTTGAGGGAAAAAAGCGTAGTTTTATAAGTGTTTTGAAGTGAGAATAATTAAATTTTAATACCAGAGTGAGTTAACAATGTATGAAAAATAGTAGTGTAATTTTTAAAGTAAAAAAAAGCATAGTTTTATAAGTGTTTTGAAGTGAGAATACGAAATTTTAATACCAGAGTGAGTTAACAATGTATGAAAAATAGTAGTGTAATTTTTAAAGTAAAAAAAGCATAGTTTTATAAGTGTTTTGAAGTGAGAATACGAAATTTTAATACCAGAGTGAGTTAACAATGTATGAAAAATAGTAGTGTAATTTTTAAAGTAAAAAAAAGCATAGTTTTATAAGTGTTTTGAAGTGAGAATACGAAATATTAATACCAGAGTGAGTTAACAATGTATGAAAAATAGTAGTGTAATTTTTAAAGTAAAAAAAAGCATAGTTTTATAAGTGTTTTGAAGTGAGAATACGAAATTTTAATACCAGAGTGAGTTAACAATGTATGAAAAATAGTAGTGTAATTTTTGAGGGAAAAAAGCGTAGTTTTATAAGTGTTTTGAAGTGAGAATAATTAAATTTAATATCAAAGGATTCAGCAAAGTATGAAAAAAAGTAGTGTAATTTTTAAAGTAAAAAAAAGCATAGTTTTATAAGTGTTTTGAAGTGAGAATACGAAATTTTAATACCAGAGTGAGTTAACAATGTATGAAAAATAGTAGTGTAATTTTTAAAGTAAAAAAAAGCATAGTTTTATAAGTGTTTTGAAGTGAGAATACGAAATTTTAATACCAGAGTGAGTTAACAATGTATGAAAAATAGTAGTGTAATTTTTGAGGGAAAAAAGCGTAGTTTTATAAGTGTTTTGAAGTGAGAATAATTAAATTTAATATCAAAGGATTCAGCAAAGTATGAAAAAAAGTAGTGTAATTTTTAAAGTAAAAAAAAGCATAGTTTTATAAGTGTTTTGAAGTGAGAATACGAAATTTTAATACCAGAGTGAGTTAACAATGTATGAAAAATAGTAGTGTAATTTTTAAAGTAAAAAAAAGCATAGTTTTATAAGTGTTTTGAAGTGAGAATACGAAATTTTAATACCAGAGTGAGTTAACAATGTATGAAAAATAGTAGTGTAATTTTTAAAGTAAAAAAAAGCATAGTTTTATAAGTGTTTTGAAGTGAGAATACGAAATTTTAATACCAGAGTGAGTTAACAATGTATGAAAAATAGTAGTGTAATTTTTAAAGTAAAAAAAAGCATAGTTTTATAAGTGTTTTGAAGTGAGAATAATTAAATTTTAATACCAGAGTGAGTTAACAATGTATGAAAAATAGTAGTGTAATTTTTAAAGTAAAAAAAAGCATAGTTTTATAAGTGTTTTGAAGTGAGAATACGAAATTTTAATACCAGAGTGAGTTAACAATGTATGAAAAATAGTAGTGTAATTTTTAAAGTAAAAAAAGCATAGTTTTATAAGTGTTTTGAGAGTGAGAATACGAAATTTTAATACCAGAGTGAGTTAACAATGTATGAAAAATAGTAGTGTAATTTTTAAAGTAAAAAAAAGCATAGTTTTATAAGTGTTTTGAAGTGAGAATACGAAATTTTAATACCAGAGTGAGTTAACAATGTATGAAAAATAGTAGTGTAATTTTTAAAGTAAAAAAAAGCATAGTTTTATAAGTGTTTTGAAGTGAGAATACGAAATTTTAATACCAGAGTGAGTTAACAATGTATGAAAAATAGTAGTGTAATTTTTAAAGTAAAAAAAAGCATAGTTTTATAAGTGTTTTGAAGTGAGAATACGAAATTTTAATACCAGAGTGAGTTAACAATGTATGAAAAATAGTAGTGTAATTTTTGAGGGAAAAAAGCGTAGTTTTATAAGTGTTTTGAAGTGAGAATAATTAAATTTAATATCAAAGGATTCAGCAAAGTATGAAAAAAAGTAGTGTAATTTTTAAAGTAAAAAAAAGCATAGTTTTATAAGTGTTTTGAAGTGAGAATACGAAATTTTAATACCAGAGTGAGTTAACAATGTATGAAAAATAGTAGTGTAATTTTTAAAGTAAAAAAAAGCATAGTTTTATAAGTGTTTTGAAGTGAGAATACGAAATTTTAATACCAGAGTGAGTTAACAATGTATGAAAAATAGTAGTGTAATTTTTAAAGTAAAAAAAAGCATAGTTTTATAAGTGTTTTGAAGTGAGAATACGAAATTTTAATACCAGAGTGAGTTAACAATGTATGAAAAATAGTAGTGTAATTTTTAAAGTAAAAAAAAGCATAGTTTTATAAGTGTTTTGAAGTGAGAATACGAAATTTTAATACCAGAGTGAGTTAACAATGTATGAAAAATAGTAGTGTAATTTTTGAGGGAAAAAAGCGTAGTTTTATAAGTGTTTTGAAGTGAGAATAATTAAATTTAATATCAAAGGATTCAGCAAAGTATGAAAAAAAGTAGTGTAATTTTTAAAGTAAAAAAAAGCATAGTTTTATAAGTGTTTTGAAGTGAGAATACGAAATTTTAATACCAGAGTGAGTTAACAATGTATGAAAAATAGTAGTGTAATTTTTAAAGTAAAAAAAAGCATAGTTTTATAAGTGTTTTGAAGTGAGAATACGAAATTTTAATACCAGAGTGAGTTAACAATGTATGAAAAATAGTAGTGTAATTTTTAAAGTAAAAAAAAGCATAGTTTTATAAGTGTTTTGAAGTGAGAATACGAAATTTTAATACCAGAGTGAGTTAACAATGTATGAAAAATAGTAGTGTAATTTTTAAAGTAAAAAAAAGCATAGTTTTATAAGTGTTTTGAAGTGAGAATACGAAATTTTAATACCAGAGTGAGTTAACAATGTATGAAAAATAGTAGTGTAATTTTTAAAGTAAAAAAAAGCATAGTTTTATAAGTGTTTTGAAGTGAGAATACGAAATTTTAATACCAGAGTGAGTTAACAATGTATGAAAAATAGTAGTGTAATTTTTAAAGTAAAAAAAAGCATAGTTTTATAAGTGTTTTGAAGTGAGAATACGAAATTTTAATACCAGAGTGAGTTAACAATGTATGAAAAATAGTAGTGTAATTTTTAAAGTAAAAAAAAGCATAGTTTTATAAGTGTTTTGAAGTGAGAATACGAAATTTTAATACCAGAGTGAGTTAACAATGTATGAAAAATAGTAGTGTAATTTTTGAGGGAAAAAAGCGTAGTTTTATAAGTGTTTTGAAGTGAGAATAATTAAATTTTAATACCAGAGTGAGTTAACAATGTATGAAAAATAGTAGTGTAATTTTTAAAGTAAAAAAAAGCATAGTTTTATAAGTGTTTTGAAGTGAGAATACGAAATTTTAATACCAGAGTGAGTTAACAATGTATGAAAAATAGTAGTGTAATTTTTAAAGTAAAAAAAAGCATAGTTTTATAAGTGTTTTGAAGTGAGAATACGAAATTTTAATACCAGAGTGAGTTAACAATGTATGAAAAATAGTAGTGTAATTTTTAAAGTAAAAAAAAGCATAGTTTTATAAGTGTTTTGAAGTGAGAATACGAAATTTTAATACCAGAGTGAGTTAACAATGTATGAAAAATAGTAGTGTAATTTTTAAAGTAAAAAAAAGCATAGTTTTATAAGTGTTTTGAAGTGAGAATACGAAATTTTAATACCAGAGTGAGTTAACAATGTATGAAAAATAGTAGTGTAATTTTTAAAGTAAAAAAAAGCATAGTTTTATAAGTGTTTTGAAGTGAGAATACGAAATTTTAATACCAGAGTGAGTTAACAATGTATGAAAAATAGTAGTGTAATTTTTGAGGGAAAAAAGCGTAGTTTTATAAGTGTTTTGAAGTGAGAATAATTAAATTTTAATACCAGAGTGAGTTAACAATGTATGAAAAATAGTAGTGTAATTTTTAAAGTAAAAAAAAGCATAGTTTTATAAGTGTTTTGAAGTGAGAATACGAAATTTTAATACCAGAGTGAGTTAACAATGTATGAAAAATAGTAGTGTAATTTTTGAGGGAAAAAAGCGTAGTTTTATAAGTGTTTTGAAGTGAGAATAATTAAATTTTAATACCAGAGTGAGTTAACAATGTATGAAAAATAGTAGTGTAATTTTTAAAGTAAAAAAAAGCATAGTTTTATAAGTGTTTTGAAGTGAGAATACGAAATTTTAATACCAGAGTGAGTTAACAATGTATGAAAAATAGTAGTGTAATTTTTAAAGTAAAAAAAAGCATAGTTTTATAAGTGTTTTGAAGTGAGAATACGAAATTTTAATACCAGAGTGAGTTAACAATGTATGAAAAATAGTAGTGTAATTTTTAAAGTAAAAAAAAGCATAGTTTTATAAGTGTTTTGAAGTGAGAATACGAAATTTTAATACCAGAGTGAGTTAACAATGTATGAAAAATAGTAGTGTAATTTTTAAAGTAAAAAAAAGCATAGTTTTATAAGTGTTTTGAAGTGAGAATACGAAATTTTAATACCAGAGTGAGTTAACAATGTATGAAAAATAGTAGTGTAATTTTTAAAGTAAAAAAAAGCATAGTTTTATAAGTGTTTTGAAGTGAGAATACGAAATTTTAATACCAGAGTGAGTTAACAATGTATGAAAAATAGTAGTGTAATTTTTGAGGGAAAAAAGCGTAGTTTTATAAGTGTTTTGAAGTGAGAATAATTAAATTTTAATACCAGAGTGAGTTAACAATGTATGAAAAATAGTAGTGTAATTTTTAAAGTAAAAAAAAGCATAGTTTTATAAGTGTTTTGAAGTGAGAATACGAAATTTTAATACCAGAGTGAGTTAACAATGTATGAAAAATAGTAGTGTAATTTTTAAAGTAAAAAAAGCATAGTTTTATAAGTGTTTTGAAGTGAGAATACGAAATTTTAATACCAGAGTGAGTTAACAATGTATGAAAAATAGTAGTGTAATTTTTAAAGTAAAAAAAAGCATAGTTTTATAAGTGTTTTGAAGTGAGAATACGAAATATTAATACCAGAGTGAGTTAACAATGTATGAAAAATAGTAGTGTAATTTTTAAAGTAAAAAAAAGCATAGTTTTATAAGTGTTTTGAAGTGAGAATACGAAATTTTAATACCAGAGTGAGTTAACAATGTATGAAAAATAGTAGTGTAATTTTTAAAGTAAAAAAAAGCATAGTTTTATAAGTGTTTTGAAGTGAGAATACGAAATTTTAATACCAGAGTGAGTTAACAATGTATGAAAAATAGTAGTGTAATTTTTGAGGGAAAAAAGCGTAGTTTTATAAGTGTTTTGAAGTGAGAATAATTAAATTTAATATCAAAGGATTCAGCAAAGTATGAAAAATAGTAGTGTAATTTTTAAAGTAAAAAAAAGCATAGTTTTATAAGTGTTTTGAAGTGAGAATACGAAATTTTAATACCAGAGTGAGTTAACAATGTATGAAAAATAGTAGTGTAATTTTTAAAGTAAAAAAAAGCATAGTTTTATAAGTGTTTTGAAGTGAGAATAATTAAATTTTAATACCAGAGTGAGTTAACAATGTATGAAAAATAGTAGTGTAATTTTTAAAGTAAAAAAAAGCATAGTTTTATAAGTGTTTTGAAGTGAGAATACGAAATATTAATACCAGAGTGAGTTAACAATGTATGAAAAATAGTAGTGTAATTTTTAAAGTAAAAAAAAGCATAGTTTTATAAGTGTTTTGAAGTGAGAATACGAAATTTTAATACCAGAGTGAGTTAACAATGTATGAAAAATAGTAGTGTAATTTTTAAAGTAAAAAAAAGCATAGTTTTATAAGTGTTTTGAAGTGAGAATACGAAATTTTAATACCAGAGTGAGTTAACAATGTATGAAAAATAGTAGTGTAATTTTTGAGGGAAAAAAGCGTAGTTTTATAAGTGTTTTGAAGTGAGAATAATTAAATTTAATATCAAAGGATTCAGCAAAGTATGAAAAAAAGTAGTGTAATTTTTAAAGTAAAAAAAAGCATAGTTTTATAAGTGTTTTGAAGTGAGAATACGAAATTTTAATACCAGAGTGAGTTAACAATGTATGAAAAATAGTAGTGTAATTTTTAAAGTAAAAAAAAGCATAGTTTTATAAGTGTTTTGAAGTGAGAATAATTAAATTTTAATACCAGAGTGAGTTAACAATGTATGAAAAATAGTAGTGTAATTTTTAAAGTAAAAAAAAGCATAGTTTTATAAGTGTTTTGAAGTGAGAATACGAAATATTAATACCAGAGTGAGTTAACAATGTATGAAAAATAGTAGTGTAATTTTTAAAGTAAAAAAAAGCATAGTTTTATAAGTGTTTTGAAGTGAGAATACGAAATTTTAATACCAGAGTGAGTTAACAATGTATGAAAAATAGTAGTGTAATTTTTAAAGTAAAAAAAAGCATAGTTTTATAAGTGTTTTGAAGTGAGAATACGAAATTTTAATACCAGAGTGAGTTAACAATGTATGAAAAATAGTAGTGTAATTTTTGAGGGAAAAAAGCGTAGTTTTATAAGTGTTTTGAAGTGAGAATAATTAAATTTAATATCAAAGGATTCAGCAAAGTATGAAAAAAAGTAGTGTAATTTTTAAAGTAAAAAAAAGCATAGTTTTATAAGTGTTTTGAAGTGAGAATACGAAATTTTAATACCAGAGTGAGTTAACAATGTATGAAAAATAGTAGTGTAATTTTTAAAGTAAAAAAAAGCATAGTTTTATAAGTGTTTTGAAGTGAGAATAATTAAATTTTAATACCAGAGTGAGTTAACAATGTATGAAAAATAGTAGTGTAATTTTTAAAGTAAAAAAAAGCATAGTTTTATAAGTGTTTTGAAGTGAGAATACGAAATTTTAATACCAGAGTGAGTTAACAATGTATGAAAAATAGTAGTGTAATTTTTGAGGGAAAAAAGCGTAGTTTTATAAGTGTTTTGAAGTGAGAATAATTAAATTTAATATCAAAGGATTCAGCAAAGTATGAAAAAAAGTAGTGTAATTTTTAAAGTAAAAAAAAGCATAGTTTTATAAGTGTTTTGAAGTGAGAATACGAAATTTTAATACCAGAGTGAGTTAACAATGTATGAAAAATAGTAGTGTAATTTTTAAAGTAAAAAAAAGCATAGTTTTATAAGTGTTTTGAAGTGAGAATAATTAAATTTTAATACCAGAGTGAGTTAACAATGTATGAAAAATAGTAGTGTAATTTTTAAAGTAAAAAAAAGCATAGTTTTATAAGTGTTTTGAAGTGAGAATACGAAATATTAATACCAGAGTGAGTTAACAATGTATGAAAAATAGTAGTGTAATTTTTAAAGTAAAAAAAAGCATAGTTTTATAAGTGTTTTGAAGTGAGAATACGAAATTTTAATACCAGAGTGAGTTAACAATGTATGAAAAATAGTAGTGTAATTTTTAAAGTAAAAAAAAGCATAGTTTTATAAGTGTTTTGAAGTGAGAATACGAAATTTTAATACCAGAGTGAGTTAACAATGTATGAAAAATAGTAGTGTAATTTTTGAGGGAAAAAAGCGTAGTTTTATAAGTGTTTTGAAGTGAGAATAATTAAATTTAATATCAAAGGATTCAGCAAAGTATGAAAAAAAGTAGTGTAATTTTTAAAGTAAAAAAAAGCATAGTTTTATAAGTGTTTTGAAGTGAGAATACGAAATTTTAATACCAGAGTGAGTTAACAATGTATGAAAAATAGTAGTGTAATTTTTAAAGTAAAAAAAAGCATAGTTTTATAAGTGTTTTGAAGTGAGAATAATTAAATTTTAATACCAGAGTGAGTTAACAATGTATGAAAAATAGTAGTGTAATTTTTAAAGTAAAAAAAAGCATAGTTTTATAAGTGTTTTGAAGTGAGAATACGAAATATTAATACCAGAGTGAGTTAACAATGTATGAAAAATAGTAGTGTAATTTTTAAAGTAAAAAAAAGCATAGTTTTATAAGTGTTTTGAAGTGAGAATACGAAATTTTAATACCAGAGTGAGTTAACAATGTATGAAAAATAGTAGTGTAATTTTTAAAGTAAAAAAAAGCATAGTTTTATAAGTGTTTTGAAGTGAGAATACGAAATTTTAATACCAGAGTGAGTTAACAATGTATGAAAAATAGTAGTGTAATTTTTGAGGGAAAAAAGCGTAGTTTTATAAGTGTTTTGAAGTGAGAATAATTAAATTTAATATCAAAGGATTCAGCAAAGTATGAAAAAAAGTAGTGTAATTTTTAAAGTAAAAAAAAGCATAGTTTTATAAGTGTTTTGAAGTGAGAATACGAAATTTTAATACCAGAGTGAGTTAACAATGTATGAAAAATAGTAGTGTAATTTTTAAAGTAAAAAAAAGCATAGTTTTATAAGTGTTTTGAAGTGAGAATACGAAATTTTAATACCAGAGTGAGTTAACAATGTATGAAAAATAGTAGTGTAATTTTTAAAGTAAAAAAAAGCATAGTTTTATAAGTGTTTTGAAGTGAGAATACGAAATTTTAATACCAGAGTGAGTTAACAATGTATGAAAAATAGTAGTGTAATTTTTGAGGGAAAAAAGCGTAGTTTTATAAGTGTTTTGAAGTGAGAATAATTAAATTTAATATCAAAGGATTCAGCAAAGTATGAAAAAAAGTAGTGTAATTTTTAAAGTAAAAAAAAGCATAGTTTTATAAGTGTTTTGAAGTGAGAATACGAAATTTTAATACCAGAGTGAGTTAACAATGTATGAAAAATAGTAGTGTAATTTTTAAAGTAAAAAAAAGCATAGTTTTATAAGTGTTTTGAAGTGAGAATACGAAATTTTAATACCAGAGTGAGTTAACAATGTATGAAAAATAGTAGTGTAATTTTTAAAGTAAAAAAAAGCATAGTTTTATAAGTGTTTTGAAGTGAGAATACGAAATTTTAATACCAGAGTGAGTTAACAATGTATGAAAAATAGTAGTGTAATTTTTAAAGTAAAAAAAAGCATAGTTTTATAAGTGTTTTGAAGTGAGAATAATTAAATTTTAATACCAGAGTGAGTTAACAATGTATGAAAAATAGTAGTGTAATTTTTAAAGTAAAAAAAAGCATAGTTTTATAAGTGTTTTGAAGTGAGAATACGAAATTTTAATACCAGAGTGAGTTAACAATGTATGAAAAATAGTAGTGTAATTTTTAAAGTAAAAAAAGCATAGTTTTATAAGTGTTTTGAAGTGAGAATACGAAATTTTAATACCAGAGTGAGTTAACAATGTATGAAAAATAGTAGTGTAATTTTTAAAGTAAAAAAAAGCATAGTTTTATAAGTGTTTTGAAGTGAGAATACGAAATTTTAATACCAGAGTGAGTTAACAATGTATGAAAAATAGTAGTGTAATTTTTAAAGTAAAAAAAAGCATAGTTTTATAAGTGTTTTGAAGTGAGAATACGAAATTTTAATACCAGAGTGAGTTAACAATGTATGAAAAATAGTAGTGTAATTTTTGAGGGAAAAAAGCGTAGTTTTATAAGTGTTTTGAAGTGAGAATAATTAAATTTAATATCAAAGGATTCAGCAAAGTATGAAAAAAGTAGTGTAATTTTTAAAGTAAAAAAAAGCATAGTTTTATAAGTGTTTTGAAGTGAGAATACGAAATTTTAATACCAGAGTGAGTTAACAATGTATGAAAAATAGTAGTGTAATTTTTAAAGTAAAAAAAAGCATAGTTTTATAAGTGTTTTGAAGTGAGAATACGAAATTTTAATACCAGAGTGAGTTAACAATGTATGAAAAATAGTAGTGTAATTTTTAAAGTAAAAAAAAGCATAGTTTTATAAGTGTTTTGAAGTGAGAATACGAAATTTTAATACCAGAGTGAGTTAACAATGTATGAAAAATAGTAGTGTAATTTTTAAAGTAAAAAAAGCATAGTTTTATAAGTGTTTTGAAGTGAGAATACGAAATTTTAATACCAGAGTGAGTTAACAATGTATGAAAAATAGTAGTGTAATTTTTAAAGTAAAAAAAAGCATAGTTTTATAAGTGTTTTGAAGTGAGAATACGAAATTTTAATACCAGAGTGAGTTAACAATGTATGAAAAATAGTAGTGTAATTTTTAAAGTAAAAAAAAGCATAGTTTTATAAGTGTTTTGAAGTGAGAATACGAAATTTTAATACCAGAGTGAGTTAACAATGTATGAAAAATAGTAGTGTAATTTTTGAGGGAAAAAAGCGTAGTTTTATAAGTGTTTTGAAGTGAGAATAATTAAATTTAATATCAAAGGATTCAGCAAAGTATGAAAAAAAGTAGTGTAATTTTTAAAGTAAAAAAAAGCATAGTTTTATAAGTGTTTTGAAGTGAGAATACGAAATTTTAATACCAGAGTGAGTTAACAATGTATGAAAAAAGTAGTGTAATTTTTAAAGTAAAAAAAAGCATAGTTTTATAAGTGTTTTGAAGTGAGAATACGAAATTTTAATACCAGAGTGAGTTAACAATGTATGAAAAATAGTAGTGTAATTTTTGAGGGAAAAAAGCGTAGTTTTATAAGTGTTTTGAAGTGAGAATAATTAAATTTAATATCAAAGGATTCAGCAAAGTATGAAAAAAAGTAGTGTAATTTTTAAAGTAAAAAAAAGCATAGTTTTATAAGTGTTTTGAAGTGAGAATACGAAATTTTAATACCAGAGTGAGTTAACAATGTATGAAAAATAGTAGTGTAATTTTTGAGGGAAAAAAGCGTAGTTTTATAAGTGTTTTGAAGTGAGAATAATTAAATTTTAATACCAGAGTGAGTTAACAATGTATGAAAAATAGTAGTGTAATTTTTAAAGTAAAAAAAAGCATAGTTTTATAAGTGTTTTGAAGTGAGAATACGAAATTTTAATACCAGAGTGAGTTAACAATGTATGAAAAATAGTAGTGTAATTTTTAAAGTAAAAAAAAGCATAGTTTTATAAGTGTTTTGAAGTGAGAATACGAAATTTTAATACCAGAGTGAGTTAACAATGTATGAAAAATAGTAGTGTAATTTTTGAGGGAAAAAAGCGTAGTTTTATAAGTGTTTTGAAGTGAGAATAATTAAATTTAATATCAAAGGATTCAGCAAAGTATGAAAAAAAGTAGTGTAATTTTTAAAGTAAAAAAAAGCATAGTTTTATAAGTGTTTTGAAGTGAGAATACGAAATTTTAATACCAGAGTGAGTTAACAATGTATGAAAAAAGTAGTGTAATTTTTAAAGTAAAAAAAAGCATAGTTTTATAAGTGTTTTGAAGTGAGAATACGAAATTTTAATACCAGAGTGAGTTAACAATGTATGAAAAATAGTAGTGTAATTTTTAAAGTAAAAAAAAGCATAGTTTTATAAGTGTTTTGAAGTGAGAATACGAAATTTTAATACCAGAGTGAGTTAACAATGTATGAAAAATAGTAGTGTAATTTTTAAAGTAAAAAAAAGCATAGTTTTATAAGTGTTTTGAAGTGAGAATACGAAATTTTAATACCAGAGTGAGTTAACAAAGTATGAAAAAAAGTAGTGTAATTTTTAAAGTAAAAAAAGCATAGTTTTATAAGTGTTTTGAAGTGAGAATACGAAATTTTAATACCAGAGTGAGTTAACAATGTATGAAAAATAGTAGTGTAATTTTTGAGGGAAAAAAGCGTAGTTTTATAAGTGTTTTGAAGTGAGAATAATTAAATTTTAATACCAGAGTGAGTTAACAATGTATGAAAAATAGTAGTGTAATTTTTAAAGTAAAAAAAAGCATAGTTTTATAAGTGTTTTGAAGTGAGAATACGAAATTTTAATACCAGAGTGAGTTAACAATGTATGAAAAATAGTAGTGTAATTTTTGAGGGAAAAAAGCATAGTTTTATAAGTGTTTTGAAGTGAGAATACGAAATTTTAATACCAGAGTGAGTTAACAATGTATGAAAAATAGTAGTGTAATTTTTAAAGTAAAAAAAAGCATAGTTTTATAAGTGTTTTGAAGTGAGAATACGAAATATTAATACCAGAGTGAGTTAACAATGTATGAAAAATAGTAGTGTAATTTTTAAAGTAAAAAAAAGCATAGTTTTATAAGTGTTTTGAAGTGAGAATACGAAATTTTAATACCAGAGTGAGTTAACAATGTATGAAAAATAGTAGTGTAATTTTTAAAGTAAAAAAAAGCATAGTTTTATAAGTGTTTTGAAGTGAGAATACGAAATTTTAATACCAGAGTGAGTTAACAATGTATGAAAAATAGTAGTGTAATTTTTGAGGGAAAAAAGCGTAGTTTTATAAGTGTTTTGAAGTGAGAATAATTAAATTTAATATCAAAGGATTCAGCAAAGTATGAAAAAAAGTAGTGTAATTTTTAAAGTAAAAAAAAGCATAGTTTTATAAGTGTTTTGAAGTGAGAATACGAAATTTTAATACCAGAGTGAGTTAACAATGTATGAAAAATAGTAGTGTAATTTTTAAAGTAAAAAAAAGCATAGTTTTATAAGTGTTTTGAAGTGAGAATACGAAATATTAATACCAGAGTGAGTTAACAATGTATGAAAAATAGTAGTGTAATTTTTAAAGTAAAAAAAAGCATAGTTTTATAAGTGTTTTGAAGTGAGAATACGAAATTTTAATACCAGAGTGAGTTAACAATGTATGAAAAATAGTAGTGTAATTTTTAAAGTAAAAAAAAGCATAGTTTTATAAGTGTTTTGAAGTGAGAATACGAAATTTTAATACCAGAGTGAGTTAACAATGTATGAAAAATAGTAGTGTAATTTTTGAGGGAAAAAAGCGTAGTTTTATAAGTGTTTTGAAGTGAGAATAATTAAATTTTAATACCAGAGTGAGTTAACAATGTATGAAAAATAGTAGTGTAATTTTTAAAGTAAAAAAAAGCATAGTTTTATAAGTGTTTTGAAGTGAGAATACGAAATTTTAATACCAGAGTGAGTTAACAATGTATGAAAAATAGTAGTGTAATTTTTAAAGTAAAAAAAGCATAGTTTTATAAGTGTTTTGAAGTGAGAATACGAAATTTTAATACCAGAGTGAGTTAACAATGTATGAAAAATAGTAGTGTAATTTTTGAGGGAAAAAAGCGTAGTTTTATAAGTGTTTTGAAGTGAGAATAATTAAATTTAATATCAAAGGATTCAGCAAAGTATGAAAAAAAGTAGTGTAATTTTTAAAGTAAAAAAAAGCATAGTTTTATAAGTGTTTTGAAGTGAGAATACGAAATTTTAATACCAGAGTGAGTTAACAATGTATGAAAAATAGTAGTGTAATTTTTAAAGTAAAAAAAAGCATAGTTTTATAAGTGTTTTGAAGTGAGAATACGAAATTTTAATACCAGAGTGAGTTAACAATGTATGAAAAATAGTAGTGTAATTTTTGAGGGAAAAAAGCGTAGTTTTATAAGTGTTTTGAAGTGAGAATAATTAAATTTAATATCAAAGGATTCAGCAAAGTATGAAAAAAAGTAGTGTAATTTTTAAAGTAAAAAAAAGCATAGTTTTATAAGTGTTTTGAAGTGAGAATACGAAATTTTAATACCAGAGTGAGTTAACAATGTATGAAAAAAAGTAGTGTAATTTTTAAAGTAAAAAAAAGCATAGTTTTATAAGTGTTTTGAAGTGAGAATACGAAATTTTAATACCAGAGTGAGTTAACAATGTATGAAAAATAGTAGTGTAATTTTTAAAGTAAAAAAAAGCATAGTTTTATAAGTGTTTTGAAGTGAGAATACGAAATTTTAATACCAGAGTGAGTTAACAATGTATGAAAAATAGTAGTGTAATTTTTAAAGTAAAAAAAAGCATAGTTTTATAAGTGTTTTGAAGTGAGAATACGAAATTTTAATACCAGAGTGAGTTAACAATGTATGAAAAATAGTAGTGTAATTTTTAAAGTAAAAAAAAGCATAGTTTTATAAGTGTTTTGAAGTGAGAATACGAAATTTTAATACCAGAGTGAGTTAACAATGTATGAAAAATAGTAGTGTAATTTTTAAAGTAAAAAAAAGCATAGTTTTATAAGTGTTTTGAAGTGAGAATACGAAATTTTAATACCAGAGTGAGTTAACAATGTATGAAAAATAGTAGTGTAATTTTTAAAGTAAAAAAAAGCATAGTTTTATAAGTGTTTTGAAGTGAGAATACGAAATTTTAATACCAGAGTGAGTTAACAATGTATGAAAAATAGTAGTGTAATTTTTAAAGTAAAAAAAAGCATAGTTTTATAAGTGTTTTGAAGTGAGAATAATTAAATTTTAATACCAGAGTGAGTTAACAATGTATGAAAAATAGTAGTGTAATTTTTAAAGTAAAAAAAAGCATAGTTTTATAAGTGTTTTGAAGTGAGAATACGAAATATTAATACCAGAGTGAGTTAACAATGTATGAAAAATAGTAGTGTAATTTTTAAAGTAAAAAAAGCATAGTTTTATAAGTGTTTTGAAGTGAGAATACGAAATTTTAATACCAGAGTGAGTTAACAATGTATGAAAAATAGTAGTGTAATTTTTAAAGTAAAAAAAAGCATAGTTTTATAAGTGTTTTGAAGTGAGAATACGAAATTTTAATACCAGAGTGAGTTAACAATGTATGAAAAATAGTAGTGTAATTTTTAAAGTAAAAAAAAGCATAGTTTTATAAGTGTTTTGAAGTGAGAATACGAAATTTTAATACCAGAGTGAGTTAACAATGTATGAAAAATAGTAGTGTAATTTTTAAAGTAAAAAAAAGCATAGTTTTATAAGTGTTTTGAAGTGAGAATACGAAATTTTAATACCAGAGTGAGTTAACAATGTATGAAAAATAGTAGTGTAATTTTTAAAGTAAAAAAAAGCATAGTTTTATAAGTGTTTTGAAGTGAGAATACGAAATATTAATACCAGAGTGAGTTAACAATGTATGAAAAATAGTAGTGTAATTTTTAAAGTAAAAAAAAGCATAGTTTTATAAGTGTTTTGAAGTGAGAATACGAAATTTTAATACCAGAGTGAGTTAACAATGTATGAAAAATAGTAGTGTAATTTTTAAAGTAAAAAAAAGCATAGTTTTATAAGTGTTTTGAAGTGAGAATACGAAATTTTAATACCAGAGTGAGTTAACAATGTATGAAAAATAGTAGTGTAATTTTTGAGGGAAAAAAGCGTAGTTTTATAAGTGTTTTGAAGTGAGAATAATTAAATTTAATATCAAAGGATTCAGCAAAGTATGAAAAAAAGTAGTGTAATTTTTAAAGTAAAAAAAAGCATAGTTTTATAAGTGTTTTGAAGTGAGAATACGAAATTTTAATACCAGAGTGAGTTAACAATGTATGAAAAATAGTAGTGTAATTTTTAAAGTAAAAAAAAGCATAGTTTTATAAGTGTTTTGAAGTGAGAATACGAAATATTAATACCAGAGTGAGTTAACAATGTATGAAAAATAGTAGTGTAATTTTTAAAGTAAAAAAAAGCATAGTTTTATAAGTGTTTTGAAGTGAGAATACGAAATTTTAATACCAGAGTGAGTTAACAATGTATGAAAAATAGTAGTGTAATTTTTAAAGTAAAAAAAAGCATAGTTTTATAAGTGTTTTGAAGTGAGAATACGAAATTTTAATACCAGAGTGAGTTAACAATGTATGAAAAATAGTAGTGTAATTTTTGAGGGAAAAAAGCGTAGTTTTATAAGTGTTTTGAAGTGAGAATAATTAAATTTTAATACCAGAGTGAGTTAACAATGTATGAAAAATAGTAGTGTAATTTTTAAAGTAAAAAAAAGCATAGTTTTATAAGTGTTTTGAAGTGAGAATACGAAATTTTAATACCAGAGTGAGTTAACAATGTATGAAAAATAGTAGTGTAATTTTTAAAGTAAAAAAAGCATAGTTTTATAAGTGTTTTGAAGTGAGAATACGAAATTTTAATACCAGAGTGAGTTAACAATGTATGAAAAATAGTAGTGTAATTTTTGAGGGAAAAAAGCGTAGTTTTATAAGTGTTTTGAAGTGAGAATAATTAAATTTAATATCAAAGGATTCAGCAAAGTATGAAAAAAAGTAGTGTAATTTTTAAAGTAAAAAAAAGCATAGTTTTATAAGTGTTTTGAAGTGAGAATACGAAATTTTAATACCAGAGTGAGTTAACAATGTATGAAAAATAGTAGTGTAATTTTTAAAGTAAAAAAAAGCATAGTTTTATAAGTGTTTTGAAGTGAGAATACGAAATTTTAATACCAGAGTGAGTTAACAATGTATGAAAAATAGTAGTGTAATTTTTGAGGGAAAAAAGCGTAGTTTTATAAGTGTTTTGAAGTGAGAATAATTAAATTTAATATCAAAGGATTCAGCAAAGTATGAAAAAAAGTAGTGTAATTTTTAAAGTAAAAAAAAGCATAGTTTTATAAGTGTTTTGAAGTGAGAATACGAAATTTTAATACCAGAGTGAGTTAACAATGTATGAAAAAAAGTAGTGTAATTTTTAAAGTAAAAAAAAGCATAGTTTTATAAGTGTTTTGAAGTGAGAATACGAAATTTTAATACCAGAGTGAGTTAACAATGTATGAAAAATAGTAGTGTAATTTTTAAAGTAAAAAAAAGCATAGTTTTATAAGTGTTTTGAAGTGAGAATACGAAATTTTAATACCAGAGTGAGTTAACAATGTATGAAAAATAGTAGTGTAATTTTTAAAGTAAAAAAAAGCATAGTTTTATAAGTGTTTTGAAGTGAGAATACGAAATTTTAATACCAGAGTGAGTTAACAATGTATGAAAAATAGTAGTGTAATTTTTAAAGTAAAAAAAAGCATAGTTTTATAAGTGTTTTGAAGTGAGAATACGAAATTTTAATACCAGAGTGAGTTAACAATGTATGAAAAATAGTAGTGTAATTTTTAAAGTAAAAAAAAGCATAGTTTTATAAGTGTTTTGAAGTGAGAATACGAAATTTTAATACCAGAGTGAGTTAACAATGTATGAAAAATAGTAGTGTAATTTTTAAAGTAAAAAAAAGCATAGTTTTATAAGTGTTTTGAAGTGAGAATACGAAATTTTAATACCAGAGTGAGTTAACAATGTATGAAAAATAGTAGTGTAATTTTTAAAGTAAAAAAAAGCATAGTTTTATAAGTGTTTTGAAGTGAGAATAATTAAATTTTAATACCAGAGTGAGTTAACAATGTATGAAAAATAGTAGTGTAATTTTTAAAGTAAAAAAAAGCATAGTTTTATAAGTGTTTTGAAGTGAGAATACGAAATATTAATACCAGAGTGAGTTAACAATGTATGAAAAATAGTAGTGTAATTTTTAAAGTAAAAAAAGCATAGTTTTATAAGTGTTTTGAAGTGAGAATACGAAATTTTAATACCAGAGTGAGTTAACAATGTATGAAAAATAGTAGTGTAATTTTTAAAGTAAAAAAAAGCATAGTTTTATAAGTGTTTTGAAGTGAGAATACGAAATTTTAATACCAGAGTGAGTTAACAATGTATGAAAAATAGTAGTGTAATTTTTAAAGTAAAAAAAAGCATAGTTTTATAAGTGTTTTGAAGTGAGAATACGAAATTTTAATACCAGAGTGAGTTAACAATGTATGAAAAATAGTAGTGTAATTTTTAAAGTAAAAAAAAGCATAGTTTTATAAGTGTTTTGAAGTGAGAATACGAAATTTTAATACCAGAGTGAGTTAACAATGTATGAAAAATAGTAGTGTAATTTTTGAGGGAAAAAAGCGTAGTTTTATAAGTGTTTTGAAGTGAGAATAATTAAATTTAATATCAAAGGATTCAGCAAAGTATGAAAAATAGTAGTGTAATTTTTAAAGTAAAAAAAAGCATAGTTTTATAAGTGTTTTGAAGTGAGAATACGAAATTTTAATACCAGAGTGAGTTAACAATGTATGAAAAATAGTAGTGTAATTTTTGAGGGAAAAAAGCGTAGTTTTATAAGTGTTTTGAAGTGAGAATAATTAAATTTAATATCAAAGGATTCAGCAAAGTATGAAAAATAGTAGTGTAATTTTTAAAGTAAAAAAAAGCATAGTTTTATAAGTGTTTTGAAGTGAGAATACGAAATTTTAATACCAGAGTGAGTTAACAATGTATGAAAAATAGTAGTGTAATTTTTAAAGTAAAAAAAGCATAGTTTTATAAGTGTTTTGAAGTGAGAATACGAAATTTTAATACCAGAGTGAGTTAACAATGTATGAAAAATAGTAGTGTAATTTTTAAAGTAAAAAAAACATAGTTTTATAAGTGTTTTGAAGTGAGAATACGAAATTTTAATACCAGAGTGAGTTAACAATGTATGAAAAATAGTAGTGTAATTTTTAAAGTAAAAAAAGCATAGTTTTATAAGTGTTTTGAAGTGAGAATACGAAATTTTAATACCAGAGTGAGTTAACAATGTATGAAAAATAGTAGTGTAATTTTTAAAGTAAAAAAAAGCATAGTTTTATAAGTGTTTTGAAGTGAGAATACGAAATTTTAATACCAGAGTGAGTTAACAATGTATGAAAAATAGTAGTGTAATTTTTAAAGTAAAAAAAGCATAGTTTTATAAGTGTTTTGAAGTGAGAATACGAAATTTTAATACCAGAGTGAGTTAACAATGTATGAAAAATAGTAGTGTAATTTTTGAGGGAAAAAAGCGTAGTTTTATAAGTGTTTTGAAGTGAGAATAATTAAATTTAATATCAAAGGATTCAGCAAAGTATGAAAAAAAGTAGTGTAATTTTTGAGGGAAAAAAGCGTAGTTTTATAAGTGTTTGAAGTGAGAATACGAAATTTTAATACCAGAGTGAGTTAACAATGTATGAAAAATAGTAGTGTAATTTTTAAAGTAAAAAAAAGCATAGTTTTATAAGTGTTTTGAAGTGAGAATACGAAATTTTAATACCAGAGTGAGTTAACAATGTATGAAAAATAGTAGTGTAATTTTTAAAGTAAAAAAAAGCATAGTTTTATAAGTGTTTTGAAGTGAGAATACGAAATTTTAATACCAGAGTGAGTTAACAATGTATGAAAAATAGTAGTGTAATTTTTAAAGTAAAAAAAAGCATAGTTTTATAAGTGTTTTGAAGTGAGAATACGAAATTTTAATACCAGAGTGAGTTAACAATGTATGAAAAATAGTAGTGTAATTTTTGAGGGAAAAAAGCGTAGTTTTATAAGTGTTTTGAAGTGAGAATAATTAAATTTAATATCAAAGGATTCAGCAAAGTATGAAAAATAGTAGTGTAATTTTTAAAGTAAAAAAAAGCATAGTTTTATAAGTGTTTTGAAGTGAGAATACGAAATTTTAATACCAGAGTGAGTTAACAATGTATGAAAAATAGTAGTGTAATTTTTGAGGGAAAAAAGCGTAGTTTTATAAGTGTTTTGAAGTGAGAATAATTAAATTTAATATCAAAGGATTCAGCAAAGTATGAAAAATAGTAGTGTAATTTTTAAAGTAAAAAAAAGCATAGTTTTATAAGTGTTTTGAAGTGAGAATACGAAATTTTAATACCAGAGTGAGTTAACAATGTATGAAAAATAGTAGTGTAATTTTTAAAGTAAAAAAAGCATAGTTTTATAAGTGTTTTGAAGTGAGAATACGAAATTTTAATACCAGAGTGAGTTAACAATGTATGAAAAATAGTAGTGTAATTTTTAAAGTAAAAAAAACATAGTTTTATAAGTGTTTTGAAGTGAGAATACGAAATTTTAATACCAGAGTGAGTTAACAATGTATGAAAAATAGTAGTGTAATTTTTAAAGTAAAAAAAGCATAGTTTTATAAGTGTTTTGAAGTGAGAATACGAAATTTTAATACCAGAGTGAGTTAACAATGTATGAAAAATAGTAGTGTAATTTTTAAAGTAAAAAAAAGCATAGTTTTATAAGTGTTTTGAAGTGAGAATACGAAATTTTAATACCAGAGTGAGTTAACAATGTATGAAAAATAGTAGTGTAATTTTTAAAGTAAAAAAAGCATAGTTTTATAAGTGTTTTGAAGTGAGAATACGAAATTTTAATACCAGAGTGAGTTAACAATGTATGAAAAATAGTAGTGTAATTTTTGAGGGAAAAAAGCGTAGTTTTATAAGTGTTTTGAAGTGAGAATAATTAAATTTAATATCAAAGGATTCAGCAAAGTATGAAAAAAAGTAGTGTAATTTTTGAGGGAAAAAAGCGTAGTTTTATAAGTGTTTGAAGTGAGAATACGAAATTTTAATACCAGAGTGAGTTAACAATGTATGAAAAATAGTAGTGTAATTTTTAAAGTAAAAAAAAGCATAGTTTTATAAGTGTTTTGAAGTGAGAATACGAAATTTTAATACCAGAGTGAGTTAACAATGTATGAAAAATAGTAGTGTAATTTTTAAAGTAAAAAAAAGCATAGTTTTATAAGTGTTTTGAAGTGAGAATACGAAATTTTAATACCAGAGTGAGTTAACAATGTATGAAAAATAGTAGTGTAATTTTTTAAAGTAAAAAAAAGCATAGTTTTATAAGTGTTTTGAAGTGAGAATACGAAATTTTAATACCAGAGTGAGTTAACAATGTATGAAAAATAGTAGTGTAATTTTTGAGGGAAAAAGCGTAGTTTTATAAGTGTTTTGAAGTGAGAATAATTAAATTTTAATACCAGAGTGAGTTAACAATGTATGAAAAATAGTAGTGTAATTTTTAAAGTAAAAAAAAGCATAGTTTTATAAGTGTTTTGAAGTGAGAATACGAAATTTTAATACCAGAGTGAGTTAACAATGTATGAAAAATAGTAGTGTAATTTTTAAAGTAAAAAAAAGCATAGTTTTATAAGTGTTTTGAAGTGAGAATAATTAAATTTTAATACCAGAGTGAGTTAACAATGTATGAAAAATAGTAGTGTAATTTTTAAAGTAAAAAAAGCATAGTTTTATAAGTGTTTTGAAGTGAGAATACGAAATTTTAATACCAGAGTGAGTTAACAATGTATGAAAAATAGTAGTGTAATTTTTAAAGTAAAAAAAAGCATAGTTTTATAAGTGTTTTGAAGTGAGAATACGAAATTTTAATACCAGAGTGAGTTAACAATGTATGAAAAATAGTAGTGTAATTTTTAAAGTAAAAAAAAGCATAGTTTTATAAGTGTTTTGAAGTGAGAATAATTAAATTTTAATACCAGAGTGAGTTAACAATGTATGAAAAATAGTAGTGTAATTTTTAAAGTAAAAAAAAGCATAGTTTTATAAGTGTTTTGAAGTGAGAATACGAAATTTTAATACCAGAGTGAGTTAACAATGTATGAAAAATAGTAGTGTAATTTTTAAAGTAAAAAAAAGCATAGTTTTATAAGTGTTTTGAAGTGAGAATACGAAATTTTAATACCAGAGTGAGTTAACAATGTATGAAAAATAGTAGTGTAATTTTTAAAGTAAAAAAAAGCATAGTTTTATAAGTGTTTTGAAGTGAGAATACGAAATTTTAATACCAGAGTGAGTTAACAATGTATGAAAAATAGTAGTGTAATTTTTAAAGTAAAAAAAAGCATAGTTTTATAAGTGTTTTGAAGTGAGAATACGAAATTTTAATACCAGAGTGAGTTAACAATGTATGAAAAATAGTAGTGTAATTTTTAAAGTAAAAAAAAGCATAGTTTTATAAGTGTTTTGAAGTGAGAATACGAAATTTTAATACCAGAGTGAGTTAACAATGTATGAAAAATAGTAGTGTAATTTTTAAAGTAAAAAAAAGCATAGTTTTATAAGTGTTTTGAAGTGAGAATAATTAAATTTTAATACCAGAGTGAGTTAACAATGTATGAAAAATAGTAGTGTAATTTTTAAAGTAAAAAAAAGCATAGTTTTATAAGTGTTTTGAAGTGAGAATACGAAATATTAATACCAGAGTGAGTTAACAATGTATGAAAAATAGTAGTGTAATTTTTAAAGTAAAAAAAGCATAGTTTTATAAGTGTTTTGAAGTGAGAATACGAAATTTTAATACCAGAGTGAGTTAACAATGTATGAAAAATAGTAGTGTAATTTTTAAAGTAAAAAAAAGCATAGTTTTATAAGTGTTTTGAAGTGAGAATACGAAATTTTAATACCAGAGTGAGTTAACAATGTATGAAAAATAGTAGTGTAATTTTTAAAGTAAAAAAAAGCATAGTTTTATAAGTGTTTTGAAGTGAGAATACGAAATTTTAATACCAGAGTGAGTTAACAATGTATGAAAAATAGTAGTGTAATTTTTGAGGGAAAAAAGCGTAGTTTTATAAGTGTTTTGAAGTGAGAATAATTAAATTTAATATCAAAGGATTCAGCAAAGTATGAAAAATAGTAGTGTAATTTTTAAAGTAAAAAAAAGCATAGTTTTATAAGTGTTTTGAAGTGAGAATACGAAATTTTAATACCAGAGTGAGTTAACAATGTATGAAAAATAGTAGTGTAATTTTTGAGGGAAAAAAGCGTAGTTTTATAAGTGTTTTGAAGTGAGAATAATTAAATTTAATATCAAAGGATTCAGCAAAGTATGAAAAATAGTAGTGTAATTTTTAAAGTAAAAAAAAGCATAGTTTTATAAGTGTTTTGAAGTGAGAATACGAAATTTTAATACCAGAGTGAGTTAACAATGTATGAAAAATAGTAGTGTAATTTTTAAAGTAAAAAAAGCATAGTTTTATAAGTGTTTTGAAGTGAGAATACGAAATTTTAATACCAGAGTGAGTTAACAATGTATGAAAAATAGTAGTGTAATTTTTAAAGTAAAAAAAGCATAGTTTTATAAGTGTTTTGAAGTGAGAATACGAAATTTTAATACCAGAGTGAGTTAACAATGTATGAAAAATAGTAGTGTAATTTTTAAAGTAAAAAAAGCATAGTTTTATAAGTGTTTTGAAGTGAGAATACGAAATTTTAATACCAGAGTGAGTTAACAATGTATGAAAAATAGTAGTGTAATTTTTAAAGTAAAAAAAAGCATAGTTTTATAAGTGTTTTGAAGTGAGAATACGAAATTTTAATACCAGAGTGAGTTAACAATGTATGAAAAATAGTAGTGTAATTTTTAAAGTAAAAAAAAGCATAGTTTTATAAGTGTTTTGAAGTGAGAATACGAAATTTTAATACCAGAGTGAGTTAACAATGTATGAAAAATAGTAGTGTAATTTTTGAGGGAAAAAAGCGTAGTTTTATAAGTGTTTTGAAGTGAGAATAATTAAATTTAATATCAAAGGATTCAGCAAAGTATGAAAAAAAGTAGTGTAATTTTTGAGGGAAAAAAGCGTAGTTTTATAAGTGTTTGAAGTGAGAATACGAAATTTTAATACCAGAGTGAGTTAACAATGTATGAAAAATAGTAGTGTAATTTTTAAAGTAAAAAAAAGCATAGTTTTATAAGTGTTTTGAAGTGAGAATACGAAATTTTAATACCAGAGTGAGTTAACAATGTATGAAAAATAGTAGTGTAATTTTTAAAGTAAAAAAAAGCATAGTTTTATAAGTGTTTTGAAGTGAGAATACGAAATTTTAATACCAGAGTGAGTTAACAATGTATGAAAAATAGTAGTGTAATTTTTGAGGGAAAAAGCGTAGTTTTATAAGTGTTTTGAAGTGAGAATAATTAAATTTTAATACCAGAGTGAGTTAACAATGTATGAAAAATAGTAGTGTAATTTTTAAAGTAAAAAAAAGCATAGTTTTATAAGTGTTTTGAAGTGAGAATACGAAATTTTAATACCAGAGTGAGTTAACAATGTATGAAAAATAGTAGTGTAATTTTTAAAGTAAAAAAAAGCATAGTTTTATAAGTGTTTTGAAGTGAGAATACGAAATTTTAATACCAGAGTGAGTTAACAATGTATGAAAAATAGTAGTGTAATTTTTAAAGTAAAAAAAAGCATAGTTTTATAAGTGTTTTGAAGTGAGAATAATTAAATTTTAATACCAGAGTGAGTTAACAATGTATGAAAAATAGTAGTGTAATTTTTAAAGTAAAAAAAGCATAGTTTTATAAGTGTTTTGAAGTGAGAATACGAAATTTTAATACCAGAGTGAGTTAACAATGTATGAAAAATAGTAGTGTAATTTTTAAAGTAAAAAAAAGCATAGTTTTATAAGTGTTTTGAAGTGAGAATACGAAATTTTAATACCAGAGTGAGTTAACAATGTATGAAAAATAGTAGTGTAATTTTTAAAGTAAAAAAAAGCATAGTTTTATAAGTGTTTTGAAGTGAGAATAATTAAATTTTAATACCAGAGTGAGTTAACAATGTATGAAAAATAGTAGTGTAATTTTTGAGGGAAAAAAGCGTAGTTTTATAAGTGTTTTGAAGTGAGAATAATTAAATTTAATATCAAAGGATTCAGCAAAGTATGAAAAAAAGTAGTGTAATTTTTGAGGGAAAAAAGCGTAGTTTTATAAGTGTTTGAAGTGAGAATACGAAATTTTAATACCAGAGTGAGTTAACAATGTATGAAAAATAGTAGTGTAATTTTTAAAGTAAAAAAAAGCATAGTTTTATAAGTGTTTTGAAGTGAGAATACGAAATTTTAATACCAGAGTGAGTTAACAATGTATGAAAAATAGTAGTGTAATTTTTAAAGTAAAAAAAAGCATAGTTTTATAAGTGTTTTGAAGTGAGAATACGAAATTTTAATACCAGAGTGAGTTAACAATGTATGAAAAATAGTAGTGTAATTTTTAAAGTAAAAAAAAGCATAGTTTTATAAGTGTTTTGAAGTGAGAATAATTAAATTTTAATACCAGAGTGAGTTAACAATGTATGAAAAATAGTAGTGTAATTTTTAAAGTAAAAAAAGCATAGTTTTATAAGTGTTTTGAAGTGAGAATACGAAATTTTAATACCAGAGTGAGTTAACAATGTATGAAAAATAGTAGTGTAATTTTTAAAGTAAAAAAAAGCATAGTTTTATAAGTGTTTTGAAGTGAGAATACGAAATTTTAATACCAGAGTGAGTTAACAATGTATGAAAAATAGTAGTGTAATTTTTAAAGTAAAAAAAAGCATAGTTTTATAAGTGTTTTGAAGTGAGAATAATTAAATTTTAATACCAGAGTGAGTTAACAATGTATGAAAAATAGTAGTGTAATTTTTGAGGGAAAAAAGCGTAGTTTTATAAGTGTTTTGAAGTGAGAATAATTAAATTTAATATCAAAGGATTCAGCAAAGTATGAAAAAAAGTAGTGTAATTTTTGAGGGAAAAAAGCGTAGTTTTATAAGTGTTTGAAGTGAGAATACGAAATTTTAATACCAGAGTGAGTTAACAATGTATGAAAAATAGTAGTGTAATTTTTAAAGTAAAAAAAAGCATAGTTTTATAAGTGTTTTGAAGTGAGAATACGAAATTTTAATACCAGAGTGAGTTAACAATGTATGAAAAATAGTAGTGTAATTTTTAAAGTAAAAAAAAGCATAGTTTTATAAGTGTTTTGAAGTGAGAATACGAAATTTTAATACCAGAGTGAGTTAACAATGTATGAAAAATAGTAGTGTAATTTTTAAAGTAAAAAAAAGCATAGTTTTATAAGTGTTTTGAAGTGAGAATACGAAATTTTAATACCAGAGTGAGTTAACAATGTATGAAAAATAGTAGTGTAATTTTTGAGGGAAAAAGCGTAGTTTTATAAGTGTTTTGAAGTGAGAATAATTAAATTTTAATACCAGAGTGAGTTAACAATGTATGAAAAATAGTAGTGTAATTTTTAAAGTAAAAAAAAGCATAGTTTTATAAGTGTTTTGAAGTGAGAATACGAAATTTTAATACCAGAGTGAGTTAACAATGTATGAAAAATAGTAGTGTAATTTTTAAAGTAAAAAAAAGCATAGTTTTATAAGTGTTTTGAAGTGAGAATACGAAATTTTAATACCAGAGTGAGTTAACAATGTATGAAAAATAGTAGTGTAATTTTTAAAGTAAAAAAAAGCATAGTTTTATAAGTGTTTTGAAGTGAGAATAATTAAATTTTAATACCAGAGTGAGTTAACAATGTATGAAAAATAGTAGTGTAATTTTTAAAGTAAAAAAAGCATAGTTTTATAAGTGTTTTGAAGTGAGAATACGAAATTTTAATACCAGAGTGAGTTAACAATGTATGAAAAATAGTAGTGTAATTTTTAAAGTAAAAAAAAGCATAGTTTTATAAGTGTTTTGAAGTGAGAATACGAAATTTTAATACCAGAGTGAGTTAACAATGTATGAAAAATAGTAGTGTAATTTTTAAAGTAAAAAAAAGCATAGTTTTATAAGTGTTTTGAAGTGAGAATAATTAAATTTTAATACCAGAGTGAGTTAACAATGTATGAAAAATAGTAGTGTAATTTTTAAAGTAAAAAAAGCATAGTTTTATAAGTGTTTTGAAGTGAGAATACGAAATTTTAATACCAGAGTGAGTTAACAATGTATGAAAAATAGTAGTGTAATTTTTAAAGTAAAAAAAAGCATAGTTTTATAAGTGTTTTGAAGTGAGAATACGAAATTTTAATACCAGAGTGAGTTAACAATGTATGAAAAATAGTAGTGTAATTTTTGAGGGAAAAAAGCGTAGTTTTATAAGTGTTTTGAAGTGAGAATACGAAATTTTAATACCAGAGTGAGTTAACAATGATGAAAAATAGTAGTGTAATTTTTAAAGTAAAAAAAGCATAGTTTTATAAGTGTTTTGAAGTGAGAATACGAAATTTTAATACCAGAGTGAGTTAACAATGTATGAAAAATAGTAGTGTAATTTTTAAAGTAAAAAAAAGCATAGTTTTATAAGTGTTTTGAAGTGAGAATACGAAATTTTAATACCAGAGTGAGTTAACAATGTATGAAAAATAGTAGTGTAATTTTTAAAGTAAAAAAAGCATAGTTTTATAAGTGTTTTGAAGTGAGAATACGAAATTTTAATACCAGAGTGAGTTAACAAAGTATGAAAAATAGTAGTGTAATTTTTAAAGTAAAAAAAGCATAGTTTTATAAGTGTTTTGAAGTGAGAATACGAAATTTTAATACCAGAGTGAGTTAACAATGTATGAAAAATAGTAGTGTAATTTTTAAAGTAAAAAAAAGCATAGTTTTATAAGTGTTTTGAAGTGAGAATAATTAAATTTAATATCAAAGGATTCAGCAAAGTATGAAAAATAGTAGTGTAATTTTTGAGGGAAAAAAGCGTAGTTTTATAAGTGTTTTGAAGTGAGAATAATTAAATTTAATATCAAAGGATTCAGCAAAGTATGAAAAAAAGTAGTGTAATTTTTAAAGTAAAAAAAAGCATAGTTTTATAAGTGTTTTGAAGTGAGAATACGAAATTTTAATACCAGAGTGAGTTAACAATGTATGAAAAATAGTAGTGTAATTTTTAAAGTAAAAAAAAGCATAGTTTTATAAGTGTTTTGAAGTGAGAATACGAAATTTTAATACCAGAGTGAGTTAACAATGTATGAAAAATAGTAGTGTAATTTTTAAAGTAAAAAAAAGCATAGTTTTATAAGTGTTTTGAAGTGAGAATACGAAATTTTAATACCAGAGTGAGTTAACAATGTATGAAAAATAGTAGTGTAATTTTTGAGGGAAAAAAGCGTAGTTTTATAAGTGTTTTGAAGTGAGAATAATTAAATTTAATATCAAAGGATTCAGCAAAGTATGAAAAAAAGTAGTGTAATTTTTAAAGTAAAAAAAAGCATAGTTTTATAAGTGTTTTGAAGTGAGAATACGAAATTTTAATACCAGAGTGAGTTAACAATGTATGAAAAATAGTAGTGTAATTTTTAAAGTAAAAAAAAGCATAGTTTTATAAGTGTTTTGAAGTGAGAATACGAAATTTTAATACCAGAGTGAGTTAACAATGTATGAAAAATAGTAGTGTAATTTTTAAAGTAAAAAAAAGCATAGTTTTATAAGTGTTTTGAAGTGAGAATACGAAATTTTAATACCAGAGTGAGTTAACAATGTATGAAAAATAGTAGTGTAATTTTTAAAGTAAAAAAAAGCATAGTTTTATAAGTGTTTTGAAGTGAGAATACGAAATTTTAATACCAGAGTGAGTTAACAATGTATGAAAAATAGTAGTGTAATTTTTGAGGGAAAAAAGCGTAGTTTTATAAGTGTTTTGAAGTGAGAATAATTAAATTTAATATCAAAGGATTCAGCAAAGTATGAAAAAAAGTAGTGTAATTTTTAAAGTAAAAAAAAGCATAGTTTTATAAGTGTTTTGAAGTGAGAATACGAAATTTTAATACCAGAGTGAGTTAACAATGTATGAAAAATAGTAGTGTAATTTTTGAGGGAAAAAGCGTAGTTTTATAAGTGTTTTGAAGTGAGAATAATTAAATTTTAATACCAGAGTGAGTTAACAATGTATGAAAAATAGTAGTGTAATTTTTAAAGTAAAAAAAAGCATAGTTTTATAAGTGTTTTGAAGTGAGAATACGAAATTTTAATACCAGAGTGAGTTAACAATGTATGAAAAATAGTAGTGTAATTTTTAAAGTAAAAAAAAGCATAGTTTTATAAGTGTTTTGAAGTGAGAATACGAAATTTTAATACCAGAGTGAGTTAACAATGTATGAAAAATAGTAGTGTAATTTTTAAAGTAAAAAAAAGCATAGTTTTATAAGTGTTTTGAAGTGAGAATAATTAAATTTTAATACCAGAGTGAGTTAACAATGTATGAAAAATAGTAGTGTAATTTTTAAAGTAAAAAAAAGCATAGTTTTATAAGTGTTTTGAAGTGAGAATACGAAATTTTAATACCAGAGTGAGTTAACAATGTATGAAAAATAGTAGTGTAATTTTTAAAGTAAAAAAAAGCATAGTTTTATAAGTGTTTTGAAGTGAGAATACGAAATTTTAATACCAGAGTGAGTTAACAATGTATGAAAAATAGTAGTGTAATTTTTAAAGTAAAAAAAAGCATAGTTTTATAAGTGTTTTGAAGTGAGAATAATTAAATTTTAATACCAGAGTGAGTTAACAATGTATGAAAAATAGTAGTGTAATTTTTAAAGTAAAAAAAGCATAGTTTTATAAGTGTTTTGAAGTGAGAATACGAAATTTTAATACCAGAGTGAGTTAACAATGTATGAAAAATAGTAGTGTAATTTTTAAAGTAAAAAAAAGCATAGTTTTATAAGTGTTTTGAAGTGAGAATACGAAATTTTAATACCAGAGTGAGTTAACAATGTATGAAAAATAGTAGTGTAATTTTTAAAGTAAAAAAAAGCATAGTTTTATAAGTGTTTTGAAGTGAGAATAATTAAATTTTAATACCAGAGTGAGTTAACAATGTATGAAAAATAGTAGTGTAATTTTTAAAGTAAAAAAAGCATAGTTTTATAAGTGTTTTGAAGTGAGAATACGAAATTTTAATACCAGAGTGAGTTAACAATGTATGAAAAATAGTAGTGTAATTTTTAAAGTAAAAAAAAGCATAGTTTTATAAGTGTTTTGAAGTGAGAATACGAAATTTTAATACCAGAGTGAGTTAACAATGTATGAAAAATAGTAGTGTAATTTTTGAGGGAAAAAAGCGTAGTTTTATAAGTGTTTTGAAGTGAGAATACGAAATTTTAATACCAGAGTGAGTTAACAATGATGAAAAATAGTAGTGTAATTTTTAAAGTAAAAAAAGCATAGTTTTATAAGTGTTTTGAAGTGAGAATACGAAATTTTAATACCAGAGTGAGTTAACAATGTATGAAAAATAGTAGTGTAATTTTTAAAGTAAAAAAAAGCATAGTTTTATAAGTGTTTTGAAGTGAGAATACGAAATTTTAATACCAGAGTGAGTTAACAATGTATGAAAAATAGTAGTGTAATTTTTAAAGTAAAAAAAGCATAGTTTTATAAGTGTTTTGAAGTGAGAATACGAAATTTTAATACCAGAGTGAGTTAACAAAGTATGAAAAATAGTAGTGTAATTTTTAAAGTAAAAAAAGCATAGTTTTATAAGTGTTTTGAAGTGAGAATACGAAATTTTAATACCAGAGTGAGTTAACAATGTATGAAAAATAGTAGTGTAATTTTTAAAGTAAAAAAAAGCATAGTTTTATAAGTGTTTTGAAGTGAGAATAATTAAATTTAATATCAAAGGATTCAGCAAAGTATGAAAAATAGTAGTGTAATTTTTGAGGGAAAAAAGCGTAGTTTTATAAGTGTTTTGAAGTGAGAATAATTAAATTTAATATCAAAGGATTCAGCAAAGTATGAAAAAAAGTAGTGTAATTTTTAAAGTAAAAAAAAGCATAGTTTTATAAGTGTTTTGAAGTGAGAATACGAAATTTTAATACCAGAGTGAGTTAACAATGTATGAAAAATAGTAGTGTAATTTTTAAAGTAAAAAAAAGCATAGTTTTATAAGTGTTTTGAAGTGAGAATACGAAATTTTAATACCAGAGTGAGTTAACAATGTATGAAAAATAGTAGTGTAATTTTTAAAGTAAAAAAAAGCATAGTTTTATAAGTGTTTTGAAGTGAGAATACGAAATTTTAATACCAGAGTGAGTTAACAATGTATGAAAAATAGTAGTGTAATTTTTGAGGGAAAAAAGCGTAGTTTTATAAGTGTTTTGAAGTGAGAATAATTAAATTTAATATCAAAGGATTCAGCAAAGTATGAAAAAAAGTAGTGTAATTTTTAAAGTAAAAAAAAGCATAGTTTTATAAGTGTTTTGAAGTGAGAATACGAAATTTTAATACCAGAGTGAGTTAACAATGTATGAAAAATAGTAGTGTAATTTTTAAAGTAAAAAAAAGCATAGTTTTATAAGTGTTTTGAAGTGAGAATACGAAATTTTAATACCAGAGTGAGTTAACAATGTATGAAAAATAGTAGTGTAATTTTTAAAGTAAAAAAAAGCATAGTTTTATAAGTGTTTTGAAGTGAGAATACGAAATTTTAATACCAGAGTGAGTTAACAATGTATGAAAAATAGTAGTGTAATTTTTAAAGTAAAAAAAGCATAGTTTTATAAGTGTTTTGAAGTGAGAATACGAAATTTTAATACCAGAGTGAGTTAACAATGTATGAAAAATAGTAGTGTAATTTTTGAGGGAAAAAAGCGTAGTTTTATAAGTGTTTTGAAGTGAGAATAATTAAATTTAATATCAAAGGATTCAGCAAAGTATGAAAAAAAGTAGTGTAATTTTTAAAGTAAAAAAAAGCATAGTTTTATAAGTGTTTTGAAGTGAGAATACGAAATTTTAATACCAGAGTGAGTTAACAATGTATGAAAAATAGTAGTGTAATTTTTAAAGTAAAAAAAAGCATAGTTTTATAAGTGTTTTGAAGTGAGAATACGAAATTTTAATACCAGAGTGAGTTAACAATGTATGAAAAATAGTAGTGTAATTTTTAAAGTAAAAAAAAGCATAGTTTTATAAGTGTTTTGAAGTGAGAATACGAAATTTTAATACCAGAGTGAGTTAACAATGTATGAAAAATAGTAGTGTAATTTTTGAGGGAAAAAAGCGTAGTTTTATAAGTGTTTTGAAGTGAGAATAATTAAATTTAATATCAAAGGATTCAGCAAAGTATGAAAAAAAGTAGTGTAATTTTTAAAGTAAAAAAAAGCATAGTTTTATAAGTGTTTTGAAGTGAGAATACGAAATTTTAATACCAGAGTGAGTTAACAATGTATGAAAAATAGTAGTGTAATTTTTAAAGTAAAAAAAAGCATAGTTTTATAAGTGTTTTGAAGTGAGAATACGAAATATTAATACCAGAGTGAGTTAACAATGTATGAAAAATAGTAGTGTAATTTTTAAAGTAAAAAAAAGCATAGTTTTATAAGTGTTTTGAAGTGAGAATACGAAATTTTAATACCAGAGTGAGTTAACAATGTATGAAAAATAGTAGTGTAATTTTTAAAGTAAAAAAAAGCATAGTTTTATAAGTGTTTTGAAGTGAGAATACGAAATTTTAATACCAGAGTGAGTTAACAATGTATGAAAAATAGTAGTGTAATTTTTGAGGGAAAAAAGCGTAGTTTTATAAGTGTTTTGAAGTGAGAATAATTAAATTTAATATCAAAGGATTCAGCAAAGTATGAAAAAAAGTAGTGTAATTTTTAAAGTAAAAAAAAGCATAGTTTTATAAGTGTTTTGAAGTGAGAATACGAAATTTTAATACCAGAGTGAGTTAACAATGTATGAAAAATAGTAGTGTAATTTTTAAAGTAAAAAAAAGCATAGTTTTATAAGTGTTTTGAAGTGAGAATACGAAATTTTAATACCAGAGTGAGTTAACAATGTATGAAAAATAGTAGTGTAATTTTTGAGGGAAAAAAGCGTAGTTTTATAAGTGTTTTGAAGTGAGAATAATTAAATTTAATATCAAAGGATTCAGCAAAGTATGAAAAAAAGTAGTGTAATTTTTAAAGTAAAAAAAAGCATAGTTTTATAAGTGTTTTGAAGTGAGAATACGAAATTTTAATACCAGAGTGAGTTAACAATGTATGAAAAATAGTAGTGTAATTTTTAAAGTAAAAAAAAGCATAGTTTTATAAGTGTTTTGAAGTGAGAATACGAAATTTTAATACCAGAGTGAGTTAACAATGTATGAAAAATAGTAGTGTAATTTTTAAAGTAAAAAAAAGCATAGTTTTATAAGTGTTTTGAAGTGAGAATACGAAATTTTAATACCAGAGTGAGTTAACAATGTATGAAAAATAGTAGTGTAATTTTTAAAGTAAAAAAAAGCATAGTTTTATAAGTGTTTTGAAGTGAGAATAATTAAATTTTAATACCAGAGTGAGTTAACAATGTATGAAAAATAGTAGTGTAATTTTTAAAGTAAAAAAAAGCATAGTTTTATAAGTGTTTTGAAGTGAGAATACGAAATTTTAATACCAGAGTGAGTTAACAATGTATGAAAAATAGTAGTGTAATTTTTAAAGTAAAAAAAAGCATAGTTTTATAAGTGTTTTGAAGTGAGAATACGAAATTTTAATACCAGAGTGAGTTAACAATGTATGAAAAATAGTAGTGTAATTTTTGAGGGAAAAAAGCGTAGTTTTATAAGTGTTTTGAAGTGAGAATAATTAAATTTTAATACCAGAGTGAGTTAACAATGTATGAAAAATAGTAGTGTAATTTTTAAAGTAAAAAAAGCATAGTTTTATAAGTGTTTTGAAGTGAGAATACGAAATTTTAATACCAGAGTGAGTTAACAATGTATGAAAAATAGTAGTGTAATTTTTAAAGTAAAAAAAAGCATAGTTTTATAAGTGTTTTGAAGTGAGAATACGAAATTTTAATACCAGAGTGAGTTAACAATGTATGAAAAATAGTAGTGTAATTTTTAAAGTAAAAAAAAGCATAGTTTTATAAGTGTTTTGAAGTGAGAATAATTAAATTTAATATCAAAGGATTCAGCAAAGTATGAAAAAAAGTAGTGTAATTTTTGAGGGAAAAAAGCGTAGTTTTATAAGTGTTTTGAAGTGAGAATAATTAAATTTAATATCAAAGGATTCAGCAAAGTATGAAAAAAAGTAGTGTAATTTTTGAGGGAAAAAAGCGTAGTTTTATAAGAGTTTTGAAGTGAGAATAATTTAATTTTAATATCAAAGGATTCAGCAAAGTATGAAAAAAAGTAGTGTAATTTTTGAGGGAAAAAAGCGTAGTTTTATAAGTGTTTTGAAGTGAGAATAATTAATTTTAATATCAAAGGATTCAGCAAAGTATGAAAAAAAGTAGTGTAATTTTTGAGGGAAAAAAGCGTAGTTTTATAAGTGTTTTGAAGTGAGAATAATTAAATTTAATATCAAAGGATTCAGCAAAGTATGAAAAAAAGTAGTGTAATTTTTAAAGTAAAAAAAAGCATAGTTTTATAAGTGTTTTGAAGTGAGAATACGAAATTTTAATACCAGAGTGAGTTAACAATGTATGAAAAATAGTAGTGTAATTTTTAAAGTAAAAAAAAGCATAGTTTTATAAGTGTTTTGAAGTGAGATTTCAAATTTTAATACCAGAGTGAGTTAACAATGTATGAAAAATAGTAGTGTAATTTTTAAAGTAAAAAAAAGCATAGTTTTATAAGTGTTTTGAAGTGAGAATAATTAAATTTAATATCAAAGGATTCAGCAAAGTATGAAAAAAAGTAGTGTAATTTTTGAGGGAAAAAAGCGTAGTTTTATAAGTGTTTTGAAGTGAGAATAATTAAATTTAATATCAAAGGATTCAGCAAAGTATGAAAAAAAGTAGTGTAATTTTTAAAGTAAAAAAAAGCATAGTTTTATAAGTGTTTTGAAGTGAGAATACGAAATTTTAATACCAGAGTGAGTTAACAATGTATGAAAAATAGTAGTGTAATTTTTAAAGTAAAAAAAAGCATAGTTTTATAAGTGTTTTGAAGTGAGAATACGAAATTTTAATACCAGAGTGAGTTAACAATGTATGAAAAATAGTAGTGTAATTTTTAAAGTAAAAAAAAGCATAGTTTTATAAGTGTTTTGAAGTGAGAATAATTAAATTTAATATCAAAGGATTCAGCAAAGTATGAAAAAAAGTAGTGTAATTTTTGGGGGAAAAAAGCGTAGTTTTATAAGTGTTTTGAAGTGAGAATAATTAATTTTAATATCAAAGGATTCAGCAAAGTATGAAAAATAGTAGTGTAATTTTTAAAGTAAAAAAAACATAGTTTTATAAGTGTTTTGAAGTGAGAATACGAAATTTTAATACCAGAGTGAGTTAACAAAGTATGAAAAATAGTAGTGTAATTTTTAAAGTAAAAAAAGCATAGTTTTATAAGTGTTTTGAAGTGAGAATACGAAATTTTAATACCAGAGTGAGTTAACAATGTATGAAAAATAGTAGTGTAATTTTTAAAGTAAAAAAAAACATAGTTTTATAAGTGTTTTGAAGTGAGAATACGAAATTTTAATACCAGAGTGAGTTAACAATGTATGAAAAATAGTAGTGTAATTTTTAAAGTAAAAAAAACATAGTTTTATAAGTGTTTTGAAGTGAGAATACGAAATTTTAATACCAGAGTGAGTTAACAATGTATGAAAAATAGTAGTGTAATTTTTAAAGTAAAAAAAAGCATAGTTTTATAAGTGTTTTGAAGTGAGAATACGAAATTTTAATACCAGAGTGAGTTAACAAAGTATGAAAAAATAGTAGTGTAATTTTTAAAGTAAAAAAAGCATAGTTTTATAAGTGTTTTGAAGTGAGAATACGAAATTTTAATACCAGAGTGAGTTAACAATGTATGAAAAATAGTAGTGTAATTTTTAAAGTAAAAAAAAGCATAGTTTTATAAGTGTTTTGAAGTGAGAATACGAAATTTTAATACCAGAGTGAGTTAACAAAGTATGAAAAATAGTAGTGTAATTTTTAAAGTAAAAAAAAGCATAGTTTTATAAGTGTTTTGAAGTGAGAATACGAAATTTTAAT